>PVHX01017264.1:0-40640 GCA_004024805.1 Geosciurus inauris | reverse complement strand
CGGAAGCCCTAACTTTCAAGTGCATCTGGAGAAAGAGCGTTTAGGAGGTGATTAAATTTAGGAGAGGTGAGGTCCTAAGGGTGAGGTCTGAATTGACAGGCCTATTTTCCTTCGGGGCGGGGCGGGGGGGGGGGAGATCTACCATGTGAGCATCTGCAAGAGAAACACAGCCATCTGCAAGCTAGAAAAAGGGTCCTCAGCAGAACCCCACTATGCTGACACCTGATCTCAGACTTCCAGCCTTCATGACTGTGAGAAAACTGTGTTGTTCAAGCCCACAGTCTGTCATGGCAACAGAGCAGATGAAGACGGCACTGTGGCAGCTGGTTTGCAAATATAGCTCTGGAGAGACATCTTCCTTGTGAAATAGCAAAGGAGCACAAGAGCTGTGGCTCTCTTTAGTCACTGGGTGAGGTCCCAGGATCTGTGACAGACAGCAAGAGAGAGAGAGAGAGAGACACACAGAGAGAGTGTGCTTAGAAGTGCCTTCTCATGGGACCCTTCTTCTCATGGAAGTCTCGCGAGGCATCCAGCTGCATGCCCCTGACCAACATCTGCTAAGCACCAAAGGAAACCGTGGGTGGCAAAGCCAACGACTTTGACATTTAAGTCAGACGAGGTGGACCTGCTTTCCCACAGGCTCACCATGACATGCGTTTCTGCAGTGAAGCATCAGAAAGGCCACCCACGAGAGCCAAGCACTTCCAGCCTTCTGCTGTTGTCTTAGGTATGGCCCACATCCCGTTTCCCTGCAGGCCACGGGCCCTGCAGCCCTGTCACCAGGGATGCTGCTGTGCACAGAGGTGTGCCCAACAGTGAATCTCAAAACAGGTAAATGATGGAATGCTAAAGACAGGGAGCAAGAACTGCACTTGGAAGCTTGAACACACTCATCTTAGAAACTGATGCGAAGCTGCTCACAGCACGGGCACTTGCTTCCCCCGTTGTGGACTGTGGTCAGAGATGGAGGCCCTAACTTCACCTGGATCTCAATCTCAGGGACACATCCCATCACTTTTGCTGGTTTCTTTTAGTTCCCTCAAATGACTGCAGCTACAGTTAATAGTCCAGTAGAATATTTTAGGAATAAGTTAGCTTTTTTTACTAATATTTATTGGAGATTAAATATACCCACATAGCTAAGTCAATTAAAAAAAGAGGAAGAGCAAAGATGGGAAGATTTTGTCAGATCAACTCTTGAGACATTCTTCAAATCCGTAATTTGAACTATGTGATCCTGATACCAGAAAAGCTAAAACAGATGAATGAAACAAGCAGGAGGTCCATAAAGTAGCTCAACTATAAGTAGAATCTTGATGTGTGATAATACACCACTGGAATTCAGCAGAGGAAAGATGGGCTATGTTGGGAAAACTGGTTCATACATGGAAAATAATAAAGAAGGACTCCTGCTCAGCTCATGAGCAAAAGTTAACTCCAGAGGGACTAAGACCCAAATAGGAAATGTGCAATGACATGGGAGAAGATATTTTTAATATCCAAAGGTCACTATGGATTTATATCTAAAATACAAAGTATGAGGAGATTCCACAAATCAGCACAAAGGAGAAAACGACCCCAATTTAAAAACAGGCATGGTGTATGAGCTGGAAATAGCCACAAAAAGGAAAGCTTAAATGCCAAACAAGTATGGCCAGATTTTCAAACTCACAAGAAACCACAGAGAAAAAGTTTAGGAGACCTCGAGACAGGGCTTTATAGCCATGACATTTGGCAAAAACTGGGAAGACCGGACAGGATAGTCCTCATGCCATTGCTGGTACCAAGGAGTCCACCACACAGATGAGCATCCTGGAAGGACTTGGTGAAATTAAATATGTGGGTTCACGTTTGCGAGCAAAGGAACTCCAGCTCAGAACACACTGGGGCCTGGGTCACTTCTGAGACAAATGCAAGGCCTGGCCTCTCCACGGACTTGGCAGCTGCCCTTGGGAGTCTTCTCCAGGTCCGTGAGGGTTGCAGCCGCTCTTTGAGGATGTCCCACTCTGCTGCAGCCCAGTCACCTCTGGAGCGGTGGCCTGCTGTCTGTCGAGTCAGCCTCCCTGCCAGGACTGGGCAGATAGAAAGACCAGCCCCTTCGCTTCACTGCTCTGACCTTCCAGACTCCCTGTGATTCATGCACAAAACCTTGGAGACATGTTTCAACCCTGTTTCTAGAGGGTCAGGACAATTTCTGAAGGAAAAGTTACAATGTGAGAGGGACCATTGTGAGAAATCATTTGAATTTTCTTCAAGCGCAAAGATGCTTGGGAAGTCATGGCAACCTATACAAGGAGGGCTCTCTGATTTGGTCCTGCACTAAAATGTGTTCCCTGTGACTGTCTGTGACTGGTAAGCTTACTCCTTCTCCTTCTCCTGAAAGAGATGGGCAGCTCTGAATCCTTTTCCTACCTTCCCCAAGGAACTCTGGCTCTGGAGTCAGAGATGCAGTGCAAATAAGAGGGGATCGGGGGGCTGGGGCTGGGAGAACTCAATTTGAGTTTCCCAGGTGTGTGTGTGGGGTGGGGGGAGTGCCAGCCTGTTGGTGCCTTGGTTGATTTATTACTTGGTTTATTTATTAAGTGCATCTCTTGAGGACAAATCTTTTAAATTCAGCAATCACAGAGCTAAGATGCCCTTTGATTATTTCTCCTAATAAGATTTCGGTATCCCCCAAAGGTGATGGGCCCCTGTTATTGTTTGTAGAGGTGTTTATTCCATGATTTTGTCAACACGTGATGTTTGCTGGCATTACCAAGCTCGGTGCCAGTGTTTAAAGTTGTGCTGTTTGCCTCTATTTCCGTTCAGCTTCTTGTAGGAGGTATGGCCTTCTGCTTCCTCTATCACAGAATGAATCAGGAGGAGGCACAGGGCAGAGGAAGATGAGAAAATACAGCATCGTTCTTATGGGAGAGCACTGGAAGTTTCTGTGGAAGTTGCACACAGAAAACCAGGGAGGGACTGGCCTGAAGTACAGGCAACAGCAGTTGGAAAAACAGGAGTGGGTGGGTGCACTGAAACACGGGAAACCAGCAGCTCTGGGAAACCAGTCAATTGCTGGGGCAGAAGGAAAGAGAGTAGCTGGAATCGTCACCATAGGGAGTGGCCTCAGGAGAAACGGGTTGTATTGGGAGTTGGGGTGGGATGGGCAGAACGTGGCAGGGAGATAACATGCCCTATGCTGGTTTGTTACAGGTGAGAAAGCCAGAATGAGCACCACAGAAATCCCAAATCATATTAAAAACTGGTAAGATTTGAAAAGGAGAACCCTCCAATAAAGTAGAAAATAAGAATTTATGGGAGGTTTATGGTTTCTATGGGAAAATGGTTGGAACTGAAGCTGAATACTTAGAAGTTATTGGCATATAAAGGTTATGTGAGGCCAGAGGAAGGGGTGAGGTTCACCCAAGTAGGGTTGCCAGCTTCCGTCAAAGCAAGAAATAGGACACACAGTTCAATGTGAATTTGTGATAAACAATGAATAGTTGTTAGTATATTCCATGCAATGTTTAGGACATTCTTGTCCTAAAAATTATTTATTGTTTATCTGAAATTCAATTAACTGGGCACCATGAATTTCATCTGGCAGCTGTAATGAGGGCTATGAACAGAAATGCCTGCAGGGACCAGGAAGGCCACTGCATGGGGAAGGTGGTGTAGCGGTGTGGCCTTGGGCGACCTGGAGCACCTGTGTCTCGTTCCTGGGGTAGGTTACTGGGTTTGTAGAGATAGCCTTGAGGGTGTCCAATATTCTAATGTCTCAAACAGAATAGAAAAATATATTTTTAATGTGTACAGTGTCAGTTTCAAAGTGAGTGACTAATGAAAGAAAAAGATT
The DNA here is from genome assembly GCA_004024805.1 of Geosciurus inauris. NCBI lineage: Eukaryota > Metazoa > Chordata > Mammalia > Rodentia > Sciuridae > Geosciurus > Geosciurus inauris. The sequence continues at coordinate 36,802 of PVHX01017264.1, read as the reverse complement.
GTGTCGTGTAAGCAAAGCAGTTCTGGGGCTTCTCAAAGCTGATGCGCAGCTGGTTTGCAACCTCTGACCACCTCTGACCTGGTCTCTGGAGTGGGCAGGGTAGGTTTTCACCTGTCAGTTATGGTGATGTGCAGTGTCAGGGTAAACTGTACTTGGGTATGGGACAGCAGTCGCGGGGGGGGGGGGGTTCCTCATGCCAAGGGTAAGATGTGCAGGTGGCTTCCCTGGCCGTGAGTCCAGGGTCTCGCCCCTCAGGGTCTGCACACGCCCCACTGGTCCCTCTCCCTGCAGCTGGGTAGTGGTTAATGCCCACAGGGCTGCACCCAGTGCCAACCTGCTCTATTGGCCAGAGCAAGGCGAGCCTTGCTTCCTGGCTCCTCGGGTGGTGACAAAAAGCAGAGCCTTGAAGGCTTTCATCAGAAACTGTAGGCGGAAACTTCCAAGGGTTTACTCTGAGCTTCTTGAGGCTTTTCAGCTTCAGATGCTGAAGCGAGTAGGTGTCTCTCAGAGAAAGAGAAAGAGAAAGAGAGAGAGAGAGAGAGAGAGAGAGGTGTTTCCCTCAGTTATGGAAACACTATAAAGAGAGCAGCCTTCCCTTCTCGTGAGCAGTCAGCAACAGGAGTCCCAACCTCGAGACTTCAGCCTCTGCAGGATTGAGAGAAGCAGAAGCCTTCCCTGTGGCTGGCCCGAGCCCCTGGCTGCCATGCAGCAGCCCTTGAACTACCCATACCCCCAGGTCTACTGGGTGGACAGCAGTGCCAGCTCTCCCTGGGCCCCTCCAGAGTCAGTTTTTGCTTGTCCATCCTCTGTGCCCAGAAGGCCTGGTCAACGGAGGCCCCCGCCCCCACCTCCACTGCCACCTCCACCACTGCCACCACCGCCTCCACTGCCACCGCTGCCCCCACTGCCACCACCACCTCTGAAGAAGAGCAGGGACCACAACACAGGCTTGTGGCTCCTTGTGATATTTTTCATGGTGCTGGTGGCCCTGGTTGGACTGGGTCTGGGAATGTATCAGCTCTTCCACCTGCAGAAGGAGCTGGCGGAACTCCGTGAGGTAAGCCTGGCATGGGGGCTGCCGTGCCCAGGAGCCCCTGGGCAACACCGGGTGGCCAGCCGCTGTGATGCACACGGATGGAGCCCTGCCCTGCCCTCCTTTCCCTGCCTCCCAAAGGGATGGCTGTCGTCACTGTTCTGTTGGCGAGGCCAATGTTGGCTCACACAAGTGAAGGGAATGTTTTCTCGTGAAGAACCAGAGGCAAACTGCTGTCCTTCCTTTCTCAGTTGACAAACCAGTCTGTTGAGCCATGTAGTACCTCATCACTAGGGATTCGAGGAATTAAAATAATTTTGAGTCTTTTGCTTAGAAGTGAATTTACTCATAGACCAAACTACATTTCCTTGAAAAGATTGTTAAAATGTTGGTACTATTCCAAATCACAAAACTGAGGGACAGGGAGGTACAATTGCTTGGCTGAAGTCTAAGTTAGGCAAGGAATTTGAGGTATCTAAATTCTCTTTCTAGGACTTGATTTACTTGACAATTGTGCTTCCTTTGCTTCCATAACTTATTATACAACTTTTTTCTCTTTCTCTTCTGCTAGTCCACCAGCCAGAGAAATACAGAATCATCTTTGGAGAAGCAAATAGGTGAGTCCTTTTATATAAGTACCTTGAGTTCCCAAAGATGATCCTCAAAACTGAGCAAAGTTGGTGGAATGTCTTGAATTTTGTCCCATTCTTTGGTTTATGCATACTGTGAGAGGAATCCTGGCTAATTTTGAATCTCCGGTCAATATAGTTCCTTGAACTATTTTTAAATATTAAGTGAATTTAATTTCTCAAAGTCAGTGTAGCTGAGCACTGCTCATAATTCAAACTAACTTGCACTTCACTTTGAAAAGAGAAATGGACCTGGGCCTTTGGCCCTGGCTACAGACCACTGGCCTAGGCCCAGCCCTCCCTGGGCGTCTGGTTCTGACAGGGCTGGTGGTGCCTGTAACTCCATGGGAGACAAAGGGAGATGTTCCTGGGGAATGTCTGCCCCTCTATTAAACTCTCTGGAAGTGATGAGAACTAAGCTTTATTTTAAAGTATTTTATAGGATATAATAAAGATTTTAAGAAGTGGATAATCAGTTGCCCACACTAGTGGTTCTTTTGAAGTCACTGGGGGACCCACAGGTAGATTTCAGCTGTTCTTCAAAGGACAGTTCGGTTTCACCCACAGAAGACTCATGAGCTACCTTTAACAATAAAGGAAAACCCTTTGCATGAGATCTAGGACAGAAAGTGTCCCAGACATGGAATACTGACCTCATGAGATTTCAGTGCAGAGCTTAGGAAGCTGTGGACAAAGTTCCGGATATGCTTCATTTATCATAAACACGGATTCACTGAAGTTTTAGATTTGGTTTGAGTTAAAAGGAAGCTTTCTCTGGTCTAGATATCTTATTTTTCAGAAGAGAAACAAGATGAATTAGATAATATGCCTGAGACTATCAGCATGGAACTGGGGCCAGATGAAAGTCTCCTGATGGCTTGCTTGTCACCAACAGGGCCTTCCAGGGCGTGGTCTGGTGCCTCATGAAATAGAGAAACTCCTATCTCTGTAATAGCCATGGAATGGGAAAAAGATGTCAAGCAGGATACCTCTGCAGAGACAGTAGGCAAATCTCATCCTTAGAAATTTAGTAGAAACCCTGGCCACCTTCAGTGCACCTGGTCAAGACCCAGAATGTGCCTACTGCAGGTGACCCAGGGCAGCTCCCCATCATTAGGATGCTCTGGTCCCTAGTTCTGGGTCCAAGTCCCTCAATGTTAGAGAGCCCAGATGTATACAAGCAGGGTGGGACTATTAGAACAGTGAAGCTTCTAGGAGGATTTCTAAAGTGCAATCACTTTGAAACTCAGTGGAATGTGGCTTGTGAGACAGGGGCCTAATTATTCATCTTTCACCCACTTCGTGGAGTTATTTAAGTGTTTCAAAGTCAAATGAAAAGATGACTCAGGTCTACCAACCCCAGTAAACAATTATCTTCTCTAGATCAACCCAGATGGGTCAGAAATTGGTGAATTATCACATGGAAATCAAATTAGTAACTTTACTAATAAGAAATGTAAAAGATGAAAAGATATGAGAGAAAAAGACCTGCTTAAATATTAGCTTCAGCCAGGACACATGGAAGTTACCAGAACTTTGCTGAAGAATAGTTTGGGATATATATATATATGTCACAGACTTGAAGCTGTTAGCTTACCTTATAATCCCATCACTGAACATTTATCTTAGGTAAATAATCAAACTTAGGCCCAAAGATTTATTTACAAGGATATTCATCACCTTTTCATAAGGCTGTTTATAAGAAACATTCAGAAGAAACATAAATGCCTCATAAAAATTAGTGAAAAACATTACGGTGTATTCAGAAGAGAACACAGTTCTCAGCAACTGACCACTGTGTGTCTGGACACTTAATGTCACTGGGATGGTAGATATAGAGGACACTTGTTGATATTGTTAGATAAAAAGATGTGCTGCTGAGGGGTGTGTTTAGCTTAGTACTGACTATTTAAGCATATGTGCGTATTTTCACATTCTCAGAAAAGAACTAAAGCGTGCCCCCGCCCCCCGTGTGTTAACAGTGACTCTCGCTGGAGGTCCTGAAGTGGATTATTTACACTTCATTATTTCTGTTTTCGTTTTCCATTTTCCCCTCAACCAGCTTACCCACAGATGGTCCTGTGGTGCCTCCTGTGTGGCAGGCTGGGCGCTGGGGTGGTGATCAAGGACAGGAGAGGCAAGTAGGTCTGTCCTCGAGGCACTTTCAGCGTAGTTGGGAAAGTAGACAAAAGCAAGCAAATAACTGATCCAAATTGTGCTGAGGAGGACCAAAGATGGTGGGTTCCGGAAAGACCCTCTAAGGCTGTTTATGCCAACACCTGAAGGATCAGGAGCCCACCAAGGGCAGATCTGTGCGTGTCCTGTGGAGTGAGGTGGAGAGAACCTTTCACCCTGGCAGTGGCATGTGCAAAGCCCTGGGGCAGGAAGGAGTCACCCTCAGTATCTAGGCTGCATTTCTAATATTTATCCAGCTGATGTTTAGAGTGAGTACCTTTTATGAGAATCGTGTTATACTAGGCTCTGTGAAGGATACAATGATGTGAGCATGTGGTTTTTGGTTCCATTTCCTGTTAGTACATGGCCACATGCCAGCAGAGCTGCACGGATGGTTGCGGTATGGGAATGTGGAGGAGACTCGGTTTTGCCTTTCCTGCTCACTCACACCTCCTTCAAGGTGGTTTGTCTTGGGTGCTAAGAGGTCATGATTGCTCAGGTAATGTTCTCAGGAGACAGGGCCGTTTTCACACCTGGGGGACTTTCATAGGCTAATCACAAGCCCGAGATGGACAGACATCTTTCCTGTGAGTTGTTCCTGAATGTCTGATTTAGCTGAATTCATTAGCTAAGCAACGACTTGACTTCCTACCTTGGCTGAAGTGTTTGAGGTCGGGGAGACAGTGTCTGGTTGGGAAGACCTTGTCAGTTTCAACTCCTTTGATTTAAGCTGGAGAGTGTTTACTGAAGGCAGGCCTGTCAGGAACTGCGCTGCCTACTCTGGTGAGTTCGGTGTATGGTGAGGAACTTGCCATGTATTTGATGGAGGGAGAAATAAGACAATTTTACAGTTAAGCAAGGATATCTAAGGTCCTACCCAACTTTAGAATTCCGAGGTTTGGGCTTTTTCTTCAGGGAGGGACCGCAATGCTTAGTGGTGTTGCTTCTAGTCTTGAAGATTGTAAAATCTTTGTTTCAGAGTACTACAATTATCTCAAAAACTTTGGCTGCGACTGATTGGGGGAATTTCCTCAGAAAAGGGGAGTCAGAACTGACAGGAGAGGTAAAAATGGAGGGGTTTTAGGTTTCGAAGGAGAGAAAGATCATATCTGACTTTAAGGCATAGAAGGTTTCCCAAAGACATTTTCAACAGAGCTTGGAGAATGGATTGGAGTCTGGCACAGAAATCTCTCTGGGACAACATCCAGGCAGACAGCACAGCTGGTGAAGGGCCAGGCAGAGGACCAGGGGTCGTGTCCAGTGGGAGTGAGCAGAGGAAGTGAGGCTGAGATCATGTGAGGGGGAGCCACAGAGGTGCCTGAGGTCTCAGTGACGTGGGGTGACTGAGGCCTTAGCATGATTAACGTGGGGGCAGACTGCACAATGCCATTAGGAAAAGATCTGGTAGTGGGAGACTCATGAGCAGTCTTCTTCTCTGTGTCCTTGGGGCAGCACAGCCAGAGTGCACAGAGCCCTGGATTTAGAGCAGGAGACTGGGGCACCTGTCCCACCTGTGACTCTGAGTCTTCTTGGACTAGTCACCCATTTTCCAAGCTCATTTTGTCAACTATAAATCAGGACAATAGTCCCTACCTCAAATGGTTGTGGAAAGTTCTAAATGAAGTAACCGAATACAAAGGTTTCATGCATCCGTGTAACATTACAATGAATATATATGTCTATCTCAATTTGTATTGTTAAACCTGTTTCTGAAATACAGATGCTGTTGAGTCCTGTAGTTTGGATCTGCACCATGAGAATCATATCACCACCTATGCTTTTAAAATCTTTTATTCAAATGGTGAGATTGAGTTCCACCATAGTAGTAGCTGGCATCTCATTTTTACATACGTCGTTTGTCTCTCTATGATACAGGCCAACCCAGTTCACCGTCTGAAAAAATGGCACCGAGGAGAGTGGCCCATTTAACAGGTCTGTATCTGGAAACCACGGTGGGGGGCTGGGAAAGCCTTTGGCAAAACACGGAATGGTTTCCATGACCATTCTGAGAAAATGTTGAGGGACAAGCATTTTCCAGCAACAGTGTTTGGAACCCAAGAAATAGCCCTGGGGGGAGTCCTGCCACAAAGAAGAGTGGGGAGTGAGGATTATTTTAGTGCTTCCCTGATTTTCTGGAGGAGTTTCCCTCTGCTTTGTCCAAGAGTTGAAATAGGAGTGAGAGCAGACCAGCCCTGGTCCCTGGGGCTTTCAGTGTGGGATTACAACGGGATGGTACCGCACTCCCTCTGGAGACCACAAATAAGGGAAAGTAGATAAATGTCACAAAAGGGAGTGTGCCAGTGCTGCTGTATGTAGTTCCTTAGGCAGAGATCGTAGATTGATTCAGGTGGATCAGCAAATACTTAGGGAGTACCTGCTGGGCCCAGCTTTGAGGGCAGGAAGACAAAGAGCTCATAGTTCCTGCCTCCAGAGGAGCTTGAAATTTAATAGGAAAAGACAGGCACATGGCAATCAGTTCAGTATCGGAGCGAGCCCTGTGATTAAGGTGGAGCATAGTAATGGCGAGAGAGGTACGTGGGGTCCTGGCTGTGGTGAGAAGATGGAGCAGGGACCCCTAAGTTCCTTCCCAACTTTAGGACTTTAGAATTCCCTGGCTTTGGCTTTGGCTTTTCCTTTCAGGGAGGGACCACGAAGCTTAGCAGTGTTGCTTCTAGTTCTGAAGATCATAAAATCTTTGCTTTAGATGGCTACAGTTATCTCAGTCATTGTCACTGCAATCGATTGGGAGCATTTGTTATTGTCCCTACTGCAGAGATGATAAGATTGAGGCAGGCAGTTTGACAAAGAGAATTCAGTGGTGTGCTGAGTTCCGACCCCTCAGCCAGTTCTGTGTGAGCTCCATCACTCTAGATAGAACATTTGTTGAAGAAAAGGCCCATAGTTTTGCCTCAGAAGTTAGCTTGCCGGGTGCATGAGCTTTCCTTGCTAACAGCTCCTCTCTGATTGACTTCAGGTAAACCCAACTCAAGGTCCACCCCGCTGGAATGGGAAGACACCTATGGAATTGCCCTGATCTCTGGACTGAAGTATCAGAAGGGTGGCCTTGTGATCAATGACACTGGGCTGTACTTTGTGTATTCCAAAATATACTTCCGGGGTCAATCCTGCAACAACCAGCCCCTGAGCCACAAGGTCTACATGAAGAACTCTAAGTATCCTCAGCATCTGGTGCTGATGGAGGGGAAGATGATGAACTACTGCACTACTGGCCAGATGTGGGCCCGCAGCAGCTACCTAGGAGCTGTGTTCAATTTCACCAGTAATGACCATTTATACGTCAACGTATCTGAGCTCTCTCTGGTCAATTTTGAGGAATCTAAGACATTTTTTGGCTTATATAAACTCTAAGAAAAGCACTTCAGGATTCTCTCCACATGGTTTCTTGTTACAGGCATTGGGGACATTGTCTTGAATGAAGGTCTTCTTAAGCCTACTTGAGTTCAAGTGAGATGACATGAACCACAAAGACTTTGAGACCACAGGACCCAGCAGGTCTGCAGTTCCTCATCTCACCCAGGGTCCACGAGCCAGAGAGGAGGAGGAATATGGCTGAAGAACATAGAGCTCTGGGCTGCTATGCCAAGGGGCAGAGACCCAGAGAAGCCGCTGCCTAGTGTTCTGGACCCATGTTAAGTGGCCAAGACAATTTAACACAGCACAAAGGACACCTTTTAACCCACCTCCCAGGGTGGGTCTACTTGCTACCTCGGGGAAACCTATCTTTCAGATACATGGTTATAACATGGATGTACAAGGGATGGAGAAGGAGAACCAGGCATGCGTGATAAGCTAAAGAGACCCAAAGAGGTCAGCACCCCACTGGTGGTGTCTTTACTTCTAAATGCATATCCCAAGCTAATGGGTGACAGAGAAGCAAAAGGGGTGTTTGGGGAACTTAGTGCATTCCTATACACCATGTGCATTTCCAGTGCAATTGTAAGGGTGTGTTTGTGCGTGTGTGTATGAGAGAGAGAGAGAGAGAGACCGTCTAAAGAGTCACATAAATAAAGCAAATGCAAGATCATGAAGTACATATTTAGGGAAAACTGTGTTTTGAATGCCTCTTGGCAACCAAGTCCTTAAAAATTTTTGTCACCCACTAATATTCAGCTGTTGAAGCTGTTTTCCTTTAATATAACCAATATTTATTTTTTGGCATTTTTAATGAATGGAAGACTTATAATAAAAGCTCTACTTTAGCACACAGAGAAGTATTGTGAATGTAAGTTTTGGAAATCACCAAGATTTGGATTTTTTGCTTGTTAGTTTTGTTTTCCATCTGTGGTTTCTTCATCGTGACTTCAGATCAGATTAAGAAGAATTTTTTTGAGAAGAACTGTGTTGCAAATCCTTTCATCCATGCCAGGCTCTTCTCTCTTTTTCTGTTCTCTGTCCTCCATAGCTCCCATGAACGAGAGTTTCCATTATCAGCATTATTGCTGGTGCTAAGCTTGCCCAGCTTCCCAGATACTTGGTGACAAAGTGTCCTCCTGGGGGCAGAGCTGTGGCATGGTGGAAAGGGCATGGACTTTGGACTAAAAAAGCAGAATTTGAATCTTTGTTTTTCCACTTACTGACTTCACAGACTCTAGACAGGTCACTAGAACTTTCTTGGGCCAAAAAGAGGTGATGCATGCACGAAGTCTCTGACATGCAGTCGGACATCAAGAAATGGTACCCAGGATTTCTCATAAACTCCTTTCAGGGGTGCATCCTTCTCGGGAAGGAGCCTGTGTGCCTGGCGGCGGTGCCTCCAGACACCTGGCTGCTGGTGTCACCCATTCCTCACTCATCACAATCACAGCCTTTCCCTAGACTTTGGTATTATTGAAAATTCGTCCTCTGGAATTTGATTTTAGATGTCTTCTGTTCACAACATTATAACCTATTGTTCTAGTTTTTAATTACTCCAACATTTTCTTTTCTAAAATATTCTTAAAATACTGAGATCACTAATTAATAAACTCCATCTGTCCCCTAATGTGTTTATCAGGTGCTCCCCCAGCTTCACTCCCCTCCCTGCCCAGTTCCATCACCCTGCCATTGAAATCAGTGCCTTGGAAAGACCGTTAATTCCAAAATGATCCCTCCTTCCACTGTGTTCTGCTTACAAAGACTAGTTTTCTTTCCATTGACATCTCAGCAGCCAGATGTTGCTAAAGAAAAATCACCCCAACAGGATGGCAGATTTTATTTTATTTTTATTTATTGTGTCTCTAAGTCAGCCTATCCATTATTGATTTATTACTGACTGACTTCTATCTTTTGATTGACTCGAACAGGCAACATGTGTACAGGGTGTGAATTTTAGAAGAGATGTTAAGGATATAGGAGGAAAGGGAAGAGTCCTTTCTGTCCTGCGGCCCCATTTCTGCTTCCATAGAGAGTCACCATCTCCTTGTGTAGCCTTCCAGAAATGGTCTGTACATAAACCTGGCATCACTTTATGGCAGGGTCTCTCTGCCTTGGCTCTGCTGATGTCCCAAGAGGGGACATTCCATTCGTCCACTAGACTCACGTTTCCTCTTCCCTTCTTTGCCACTTAAAATACCTTCATCTGTCCCCTAACTCCTCAGACTAGCTAAATAACTAAATATTTGTTGACTAAATAATCCTTTGTGCTGAGGGCCATCCTGGGGGCTGTGTCATGCTTAGCAGCATTCCTATCTGACACTCGGTAGAAGCCAGTAGCACCCCCCATCTCTGCACCCAACATGTGACAACCCCAAACTACCTCCAGACATTGTCAGGTGTCCCTGGGGGTGAGAGGAGGACAGTTACCCTTGGTTGAACGCCATTGCTCTACATTCCTGGTCACAGGTCTTCAGTGGCCCTGCAACCCTGTTTCCTCAGTTCCCTAAGTGCGAGCTTTCGTTCTTTGAGTCATTTCTGTCATATTTTCCCTCTTGCGTCATCAGCCACGTCCCCGCCTCCCACCCTGTAACCTTCCTTCCACACAAGACGCAATTCCATCCGCATCTGCACCCTCTTCCTTTGGTCTGGTTGCAGTGGAGGAAAAGAACATTCCATTCGTCCACTAGACTCACGTTTCCTCTTCCCTTCTTTGCCACTTAAAATACCTTCATCTGTCCCCTAACTCCTCAGACTAGCTTCACCTATGAAATCATTTCCAACAGCAGGTCTGCATGTTCAAGGAGCCCCTTTAAGAAAAGACAGTCTGACCTAAGCCAAACAATGAATCTGCACCCGAACATTTCTTTACCCCCTGTCTTCCTCCAGTTCTGGCTGTTTCCCATTTCCCAGGTAGATACAGACATCTGAGCAGGTGAGACACCCACAGGGGCTCCACTTCCTTCTCTAGGATGCTCTGCTCGGGTTTTTCACATGGAGTTCACATGTCACCTGCTCAGATCATCCTAACTAGAGCCCATTCTCTTTTCAATATTTCATTGCTGGAATAAAAATTCCCAAAGCAGAGCCTTTTTTTCCTTGCTTATCCCTCTATCCTCATTACTTAACCCAGTGCCTGGTACAATTAAGCATTCAATAAATATTTGTTGACTAAATAACTTTAATTACAAGACAAGTGCCTCTCAGCTTTGGGTATGTATGATTTTAGGAGTGGTGAACCTATATTTGTGCAATCTCCTGAGCATGTGTTTAACCCACCTTTGAGTAGATTATCCAATGGGAGTTTGAGGTTACAGTGACTAATTTATTCTAATTCACAGCATTGGAAAATAAAAAAGATCTAGTTGGTTCCTGGCAGTGCCAGGAGTTTAGTTAGGAGAGAGTTGAAGGAAATTACTATTACTTGAGTAAAACTATCATTTAGAAGATAGTCAATAAATATTTGTTGAATAAATTAAAGAACAAAACCAAAGTTCCAGGTTGGAAGGTGTCATCTAATCTTCCTAAAACTCTTCATTCATCTACTTTGGAGGATGAGGTTCCTGACCAGGCATCTCATGGAGACAGAGAGATTTTGCCCTTATCTTGGCTGCTGATCTGTATTTCCAGCCACCATGATGAAATCTGCTATATCTTTTCCCTCCTGATTTGACTTCAGCCATCAAGTGTGCTAATTCCAAGGATCACAGCAAGTTTTCTGATATATATATCAGATAATAGTACCTCATACCACAGCAAGAGGAAGTGAGGCTGGAGCAAGGCATCCTGAGATGACTCAATGCCATTAGCTAGAGGTGACCACTGGCACATGATGTCTCCAAACCTCAGCATCACTAGGATGCTTTTGGGATTCTTTGAAGATAGGATTATAGTGTGCTATGCTTTCACTACTGGTTCCAGGGAAGAGAGATTAACAATTCATTTGAAACACTGAGCTATTTTTCTTTAACATAGAACGAGGAATGTCAAAACCCATGGCCTTTGAATGTGTTCCTTGAAGATGGGACCTGACATTGTTCCTCTATGAAAAGCTAACCCCAAAGCAGAACACAGGTTTCACACAAAAAAGGCTGCTGCTAGTTCAGTAGTTCGAGGTATTTTCTTTCTTTCTTTCTTTTCTTCAAACAACTAAAAACACACAAAACCCATGCCTTTTCTTAGACCCTCAGAGTGGTAACTGTGTGTTCTCTGAAGTAGGTTTTGACTTACCACAGCTAAACAGGAAAGAGCTCTCCTGTGGGCTCCAGGGTGAGGGTGACTAATCTGAAACAATAGTTCATCCGAAGAGGGAAGTGGAAGGGAGAAGGCAGGCCCCCAAAGCCAGAGTATGAGCTCTCCTTGGTGGGTTGAGTCCTAGACATTCTCTGGTCCCTTCTTAAAAGTATGGAGGCCATATGTTAACTTATATTCTTTATAGGGTTCTGAGTAAAATCTGGTGTTAGTAGAGATGGATTTTACTTTTTAAATTTTTTTTTAATTTTCCAAGGTTTTGGATCATCCAGAATCAGATTAAAGAGATTGTAGAAATGAGTCCTGTTCAGAAATAATATACCCACTGATAGTGTTGGGGACCTCTGCAATCCACTTGGAAAGCAGCCAGCCTGAGGACCTCGGTGGGTGCTGTGCCCCTGCAGCCCACCCAGGGGGTGGGAATGCACCACCTCAATGGAAGGGTGCCCACATGTGCCCCATCCACATGTGCCTAACTCCACATCTCTGGAAAAAGGGCAGAGTAGATGTCTTCCCGCTTGGAGGCTCTTTCAGGCTTTGGGGCCATCCTTACTTCTGATTCTCAATGGGATGACATGACCTTCGACCCCACATTCTGTGGAAAGTGTAGTCTTCTCTCCAGGCCTCTGGGACTTTCAGAGGAGACCCTCATTCTCTTGCTCAATCCACACGACAACTGGTTCCTGGCTCTGCTTTGGATTCTAGCAGTGGCCGCTGGCTCAGGGCTCCTGCCATCCCCTCTGTGGGATTCTTCTCTTGTCTTTGAGGCATTCCTATCACAAGCTGCTGTGTGTGGGCAAAGTTCCCTGAAGGTCTGGGGTAATGGAGAAAGATCACCTCTGGCACACGGGTGTTAGCTGCATGCCCCACCACCATTCCCACCTGCTCCACAAGCACCTCCTTAAACACCACCCAACATTCTAGGCACTTGGTTCGCTCCTTCAACAAGTCCTTTTTCAATGTCCTCTGGGTCCCAGAAATTGTCCTTGATACTATGGAACAAGGAAAAACAAAATCTCTATGAAGTTATGTTTTAATGATGAGAAAACGAAGAGACAATTAAAAAAAAAAAAAAGCAAATCAGTGTTGATGCGCTGTGGTAGGAAGTGCTAAGAAGAAAACTTAGGCAGGGTCAGGCAGCAGAGCGTGAGGGAGGAGGGGCGCCTGCCTGACAGGCGGGAGAGGAGCCCTCAGCAGCCAGGCAGAGCCCACCAAGCAGAGAAAGTGCCAGAGCCCAGCCTTGAGACCCAGAGCTGTGGGTGAGGTGAGCTAGAGGGAAACCGAAGTGGCCAGGAACGAGACGATGTGGGGCTGGAAAGCCGTGGAAAGGACCGTGGATTTTAGTCTAATTGTGATGGAAAGTCATCAGACAGCTGAGAGATGACGTAACATGTGATGTCAAAGGAACATTCCAGTTGTTCATGGAGAACGGGCTGTGGCGGGTCCAAGCTCTGAGCTGGGAGATGGTAGGAAGGCTGCCTGAGCAGCCCTGTGGAAGACAGCGGTGGCATGAGCGAGGGTGTCGTTGACTGCTGTGGACAGCTCTCGATGACCTTAGAGTGAACCGATTTGTGCACTGACTTCTGATCTAAGCAGCTGGGTAGAGGTGGGTGCTGCGTCGCCTTAGTAGGAGGCACAGTCTGGAACGGAGGCAGAGGACTCTTTCCTCTGATGTGTCACTGAGTCGGTGCTGACAGGGTTGGCTTAGCGCCAGCTCGGGGAAGGCAGAGTCCAGCCAGCCTTTGGGTTTTGCGTGAGCCTCCAGAAGGAAGGAAGATGTTGTGTGTTGAGATTGCCACAGGAAAACCCGAAAACTGTCCAAGTTGCCAAATACCACTCATCACAGACCTTGGGTTCAGATGTGATCTCAGAAATAATAACGGGCACCCTCCCTTCTAAGGCAGGACTGCCTCTGCCATGTTTCCAACAGGTGACCACACACCCTCAGCTCCAAGCTTCCTGCAAAAGGGCCTCATTGAGTGGAAGGAGGCCTGTTTCTGCACTGGACGATACTGCATTCTAGAATGTTTTTTCTTAGGTTTCAAATCCTTTGAATTGTAAGTTCCACACACTGGCCATGGTGTTCTGCTGCTTGATACCCCCATGGTATTGCATGGCTTCCAAAGCTCTCTCAGGTTCAGATTTCACTACAGCCCTGTAATGTAGATTGTTACCCTTGTTTCATACATGAAAGCAACTGAAACGGAAAAGTTACAGGCCTTGCTCAAGGTGACAGAGTTTATTGATGGTGAACCTGGGACTTGATCCTAGCCATCTCACCCTAAACTTTACATTTAGGGTTTCCATATGCAAAGAGACTTCTAGAACTTATATGACAGCACTGTCCATGAGCCTCATTCCATCAATTTCCAGTGACACTTTATATAAGAGGTGAATTTTGTAATTGCATTTTGATTTCAGTCTCACTTTGCCCAACATCCATACTCTAGTATACACAGATATATGCGAAGAGCATTGCACAAGCGTGTATTATATACACAAATAAAGATGTGACCTCGTGACTGCTATGGTTTGAGTGTGTCCCCCAAATTCTCATGTTGGAAACCTGATCCTTGATGTGCTGCTTTTGGAGATGGAGCCTAACGAGAGATGGTGGGTCTTAAGGACAGAGCCTTCATGAAGGGATCAGTGTCCTTGTCCCAGGACTGGGTGAATTACCACCAAAGCAGCCTGTCACGAAAGCAGAAAGCAGAATCATTGTGCTTTCTTTTCTCCACGTCACCTGCCCTTTCACCTTCTGTCAAGTTACAACAGGGCCCCTGTCAGACACCACTGCTATCCCCTGGGACTCCCCAGCTCCAGAACTGTGAGCTACACAAGTTTCTTTTTCTTGTAACCACTCCCTCCCCAAGCCTGGTGTACTGTTGTAGCAACAGAAAATGGACTAAGACAGTGATGCTGTAGAAGGAGATGTAGTGTTTCGGTGTTGAGAGCGGCTTTTAGATTCTCTTCTTCAGTTTCTTCTGGAGAGTTACTGGTCTCTGTCTCTGGCTCTCTTGCTCGCTGTTCCTCTAAATTGCCCTGTTGTCCCTCTGCCACAATGGCCTCCTGCTTCTAGTAAAGTGAGAGGGGAAGAGGTTGAGCCTGGGATCAGGAGGCCTGAGCCCGAGTCCAGCCTCCGCAACTCAGCTAGCTATACCGTGGCCTTAGCAGCATGTGCGCATCTCGAGAGTCAGTGTTCTCAGCTGTAAAGTGAGGAAGCCAACCCCTGTCCCTATGACTTGGCAGGCATATCGTCGATGCCGAGTACAAGGAAAGAACTCTGGTGCCGGAAGATGCTCCTGCAGGAAGGCCAGCAGGATTGTTGGATTCCTCACACTGTTCCTGGTAGTCACTGTTGAAAAAAATCCTGATGTCTAATTTTCCATGAAATTGATTATCCATAATCCTGCGATACATAAGATCCCACCAGCCACTGAAATAGTAGGACCAGCAGATAAATTTCATCCTCCGTGGTATAAAAATAAGAGTACTATTTTATAGTAACATAGCCTTTTAAACTTTTCTCTTGCATCTCTTGTCCTTATTGTTTTTCTAAATACAAAATAATACACATAACATCAGCTGGCTTGTGCCAGATTCTCTATAAACGTTAGTTGAATGTATTGAATATATTGTCCTAGTCACGGCCTAGTATGTTTCACCATGCTGGTGACTACTTCCTGAAATACGATTACGTGGGATGATAGTTACGCATTTGATTAGGGAAACAACACTTGAACTAAATGCCATCCTATCTGCAGCCACCCCAGGGTCATCCCAGAAGAGGGGAAGTGCTGAGGGACTCCCCTCCTCCAGCCCGGCTTGCCATAAGGGGACAGGACCTCTTGGTTCTTGCGTGGTAGCCCAGCTTTCTGTAGGTGAACCACTTCAAAGACAATGAGTTTAAGCAAGAGACTTAGATGATGTCAACTTTTTAAATGTGCACACATGTGAGGCCCTGTGTGCAAGACCAGAGCCGCTGCAAATGAGCCCAGAGAGTTGGATAGATGCCTTGGCAGCATCTCTGGGCACAGCTCTGCTAGGTTCCTTTGCTTGGAGCTTACGTGGCATCCTGACACCATTCCAGACCACTCCAGTCTGCAGAAGGGAACTTGGCACATTTCCTGGAAGGAAGAGTTTTAGAAGTTGTTCTTGATTGGATGGAAAGGTTGGTGGATGATTCTGGAAGCTACAGAGAGGCTTGTCTCTGGCCTTCAATAAATGGCCTAAGAGTCTAGACCCTCCCAACAGCAGTTGGTCTACAGACTAAAGAGACGGGGGTTCCAGGACCATCAAAAGTGTTTGCTGTCCTCGCCCCAACTTCATGGAGGAGGCCCCACCCTGAGGAGGTGGTGAGAGAGAGAGAGAGAGAGAGAGAGGTGTTAAACAGAACTTTCCCATGTGGGTTGCAGGGGCAACAGCCTCAACCTCAGCATCCTCTTTGCACCACTTGGGTGGGCCATGATCCAGCTTCTAAGAAATTCTGGGGGTCAGGGCAGGGCTCAGGAAGGGCTGATGAGGAGACGAGAACTGCAGGGGCCTGAGAAGCTCGTGCTTCCTTTATTGCTCTGTTCTCAGCCTCCCACCCTGATGTTGTTGACTGGGCTGCTAACTAGCTCTTCCTACCTTTCCAAAGAACATGAAGAGACTGCTTCCATTCTGGAAGATAGAGTAGTCAATGGAGGTGGCCAAGCAGCAGATTCGCTTTTTTTTTTTTTTTTTTTGGTACCAGGGATTGAACCTGGGGTGCTGTGCCACTGAGCCACATTCCCAGACCTTTTTATTTTGAGACAGGATCTCATTAAGTGGCTGAGGCTGGCCTTGAACTTGTGATCCTCCTGCCTCAGCCTCCTGAGTTGCTGGGATTAGAAACATGTGCCACCACGCCCGGCTAGGATTCACTTTTGAAAGGAATGTGAGTAGGATATGCTTTTTCTGTCTTATAGCTAAGTTTACATTTGTGGCATGCGAGGTGGATATTGTTTTATTTAATAATAATGGGACACTTATTACAAGACTTATTCTTGCCCTGAGTCTACTTATGAAGCATCTGAGCAGCAATGAGAGCTGTCGTTTATCGACTTCCTATTTGTAAGGGTTATGCAAAGCACCCAACATTTGTGCTCACTGATCCTCATAACAACCCCCTAGGTCAATTAACTCCATTTTGTAAGTGAAAAAAACTGATGGAGGTTCAGATAGGTTAAGTGACTTTCCCAAGGTCACAGAGTAACAGAGCTAGGATTCAAGACCAGGTTTGTCTAATCATATTGCTCCATTTAAAAAAAATGCTTACTCTTCATTTATTCAACAAATGTTTACTAAGTACCTATGAGGAACCGAGCATTACTCAGAGGATAGAATGAAGAATAAAATAGATGATAGTCATTGCTACCCTTAAATTTATATCCTCGTTGGGGTGAGGAGATGAGTGGAAAAAATAGACAAACAAGTGTGTAAGTACATAAATTAAGAAATGATCAGATAATGATAAAGGGTACATAGATAATCAGATAGAAGATGAAAAAAGCCTAGGGAGCTACCTAAGAGGGAGGCCTCTCTGAGGAAGGGTCATTTCAAATCACAGCGCTGGCTGTGGTGGAGCTCAGTGGTAGAGCTCTTGCCTAGCATGCCTGAGGTCCTGGGTTTGATCCCCAGCATCACAGTCATAAATAGATAAATAACTAAAGCCACACTGCATGACTAGGGAACAAGCAGATACAGGGAAGGGTTTGCTGGACTGTTCCTGGTCTCTTGGATTAACAATGCACCAAGTCATGCCCATGGAAACTCTTGTCATTCCTGGGATCCGGATGACAGTGGGTCTCCCTGCACTGTGACAACTGAACACATCCCCTGCTCATTTCCAGACTCCCTCTGGGGCCAGCTTCTGACCATGGTTCTAAAACAGGAACGAGCGTGGTGTGGAGCAGAACAGTGGCCAGGGGCGGGGGTGACAGGTGGAGAAGCAGGCGGGGCGGGACGGGCTCTGCAAGCTGGCTGAGGAGTTCAGGTTCCTTGTTAATACCAAGGGGGCTACTGCAAAGCATCACAGAGGGGAACTGAAGGGGAGTGGAAATTTGGGGTATATATTTTGACAGTAGAGTTTTCAGGTCTGCCTGTTGGGTGTTGGGTACATGGGAAAGAGATGGATCAAGGACTATACCCACTATATTTCTGTTTGCTTCACAGCACCTGCTGCAATTGTTTCTCAGGTCTCTCTTTCCTATTTGTCTCTTGCTCCATTTGGATCCATGTCTACGTTTATTCTGGTGCTGAAATGAAATGTGCTGAATGACTGTTTGCATGGGAACACATGGGCACCTCTCACCCAAAGAGCTACCATGTTCTTCTTGGGGGCGTGTGCAGGCAGCATCACATTTTCTGTCCCTTTACTCCTGGGAGTTATTTAGGTTGTTCTCAATTTTTAGTCTTTCAGAAAAGTGTGGCAATAATCGTGTTTATATACATGGCTGTATTTTCCTGCTAATATTTCTTAGGACAGAAGGTTGAATTGAAAGGATAGGCATAAACTATGTATTATGACTTTTTTACTTTATTTTTAAACAGCAGAATGCATTTCAAGTCACAGTACACATGTGGAGCACAATTTTTCATATTTCTGGCTGTACACAAGGTAGAGTCACACCATTCATGTCTTCATACATGTACCTAGGGTAATGATGTCCATCTCATTCCACCATCTTTCCGACCCCCATGCCCCCTCTCTTCCCCTCTCTCCCTTTTGCCCTATCCAAAGTTCCTCCATTTCTCCTATGCCCGCCCCCTTATGGATCGGCATCCACTAATCAGAGAGAACATTCAGCCTTTGGTTTTGGGGGATTGGCTTACTTCACTTAGCACGATGTTCTCCAGCTCCATCCATTTACCTGCAAATGCGCATTATGGCTTTCGAAGTACATTGTCAAACTGTTCTCTCAAAAGTGGTATGAACGTATGCTCTCACCTGCACCGTGTGAGAGTGTTTTCTCTGTAGTGTAAGTACTATTCAATATTGTCACTTACACAAAAATTGGGTAACACCAGCAGGCAAAGATGATCTCTGATTTTAACTTGAATTTTAAAAAAAAATTTGGGAAGTTGAAATTTTCATGTTTATTTGTTGCCATCTGTAATTCTTCTTCCGTGAATTACCTAATATAATTTGTTCTTTAAAACTCAGCTGTTGTTTTCTCGAGGTGTTTCTGGCAGTTCTTTACATGACAGTCATCTGACTCTGTTACATGCTGCACACACGTTTCCTCCCAGGCGTCTTCTGTCTGTTAACTTTCTCCATGCAGAAGTGCTATGTTTTCTAAAACAAGTCCGTTGTTTCCCCTAGAGCCTCTGATCATTCTTAGACTCGCCTCATCCCTGATGATAAACATTTTCTTCCAGTATAAAGTTTTCATTGTGCTCCATGATGTCCTCACAAACCTGCTCTTCTGTAGGGTGAAATAAGTGGTAAGCTTGAGTTTTTGAAAATAGGTAACTGGTAACAGCGGCTCCATTTTTAAGCTTTTCATTCATTTGAAATGACAGCACTGTAGACTAAGCTTCCCTTTCTGCTTGGGTTTGGTTCTTCTGTTATTTTCATCTTTTTATTTATTATTGGACTAATGGCTTTTAAATAACTGTCTTTATGGAATTTTTTTTTTCTTCAAAAGTGTTACTGGCAATTTCTGCATGGTCACTCTTCCTATAGACTTTATAACAAATTTGTCAAATGCCCCCCTCCCCTCTGCTTCTCTGCTAAATCCTGTTGAGCTTTGGAGAAGTACATGGAATTTATTAGAATTTAATTGGAAGAAATCTGACTGCACTTCCAACTCTGGCGTCCATCTTTCAGGGAAAACATGGTGTGGCTCAGCTTTTATTTAGGTTCCCTTTCACTCCTGCTCCATCAGCTTTTGCATTGCTGTAGACAAAAGAACTACCAAGAGCAGCTTAAAGGAGGAAAAGTTTATTTTGGCTCATGGTTCCAGAAGTCCCACTCCATGATGGTCAGTTGACTCATCCCTTTGCTCTGGGCCAGAGATGAGGCAGCACAGCATGGCGGAAGGGCCTGGTGTAGTGGAGGAGAGCAGCTCGGAGGCAGAGCAAGAGCTCTACTCACCAGGGACAAAATATACCCTTCCAAGGTAGGCCCCCAATGAGCCGCCTCCTCCAGCCACACCCCACCTGCCTACAGTTAACACCCAGTTGATCTGTATCAACGAATTAATCACTGAGGAGGCTGCAACTCTCAGAATCTAATCATTTTACCTTAGAATGTTCTTGTGTGGTCTCACACGTGAGCTTTTGGGGAGCACCACATAGCCAGATCATAATGATCCCTGTAGAAAACGAGTAGTTTCCTTTACACAGGTTTTGCGTATTTCTTAATATTTCCCCTACATATTTTATAGTTTTATATATGGCCATTTTATTGAAACCTCTTATAAATATGCCACATTGAAGCTGCTTGGATTTTTCCTTCTCCTACACTTTCTGCTTCCCATCTCTTTGACCTTAAACCAAAACTGCTTCCTCAGAGGGCCTTGCTTGCAGATTTTCCCCACATGCATGCAATAAAATACTAGCTGTGAGATGAGGTGTTGACTGACAACCAGCAGATTGGTTGATAGCAATCCGTTTCTTGCTCCATGTGCCTCAGATGGAGCCCTCTCCTTTCCCCAGCTCTGCTCTCAGCCCACAAGCCCTGCTCCCCAGGTTTCTGGAGGCAGTGGTGGGTGGCGGGAAGGCAGAGGAAAGGAGTCCAGGCGCTTCTCTCCTTTGCTCCCTGGCTCACGCAGCAGCGCCCAAGACAGCTGCATCTTCTCCAAGACCCACTACTGCCTGACAGGCAGCCAGGGTTTCCGTTTCTGCCAGAGGCCACTGGGTCTCAGTAACAGACCCTCCTTCCTTTGTTAACCGGCTACTGGGGCTGTGGCCCGCTATCACTCTTGCCTTCTCTGCTCCGGTCATTTGTGCAAACGTTTGCTTTTTTAAGCACTTGGAATGGTGTCCTTTCTCCAGGTTGGACCTGATGGATACACATCTCTTCAAAGTTTGTTGAATCCAGAAGTCAGATGAATTTGATGAGAGTCTTCAAAGCGTGTGGCACAATTAGGTCTACTGGGAGACTTCCAGGTAGGAGAGATGTGGCGGGACTATGACTGCAGAGGTGGCAATGGGGTTGGTAAGGAGGGTGGAGAGGAGAAACAGTACTTGCACCCTTGATTTATAAAAGAGGCCATGTGAGGGACTCTATGACCACCGTGTATGGTAGATACTATTTCCATTTTACAGCCGAGGGAACAGGAGGCGTCTCACAAAGTGAGTGGCTGTGCCCTGTCCTTCATGGTCTCAGAGCAGCTCTTCTCCAAAGAAGCGAACTGACTTTGCTAGTGTAATTACCGTGGCGAACTTCCTGTCACACGGATGGCTTTTCCCAGTCCTGGCTGCTTCCCCACACTCACCACTCTGCAGGGCCCAAGGTGGCTCTTTATGCTGCTTGGGACTTTGTCTGCTGGTGGCCTGCAAAACTTTGGCTGTGCCTGAGAAGTCTTGTTTCATCTATGATTTGATTTTAGTGACAGATGGTTTGGTGTTTTTAAGGAAGATTATTTACTAATAATTGTTTTAACTTTTTTTTTAAAGCTAATTTTACTCTCTATCAACTCAAAATGGAAGTGGGTAAGAGGGGGCCTTGGATGTGAAGACTCCCTTAAGATAATCAAATAGGCAGCATTTGTCTCCTGTGATTTCTGTTCACTTTGAGGGATCTTCCCCTCCATTTTTGACATTCCCTACCTCAGTAGGTCAGAAGCCCCATTTCTTTTTCTTTTCTTTTCTTTTTATATTCAGAAGCCCCATTTCTTTTGGGTTTTATCTGTTGCCTTCCCATCAAAACTTACATTCTTGAGTTTCATTCTCTCATTTGATGATGAGAAACAAATGCGTTAGCAATTAACTCAGGAAAAATTGTTAGGCTAACATGTAACTTTTCTCAGGCAATTTAATGCTTTTCACACAGTTAAAACACATTTGTGTCCTCATTAGGCTCATAATAAGCAAGCTTATGAGGTATTTGTTTATTATCCCATCTTATAGATGAAGAAACTGAGGCTTTGAGTCACTTCATTTACTTGCCCAAGTTCACATAGCTGGTGAGTGGAGCAAATTAGCCCAACTCAACAGACCAACAGGTTTCTCAAACTGATGTTCTTTCTTCTCTGAAATGTATTCCAGGGTCACCCCAGGAATGGTGAGCGGAAGGTCTGAATTAGGGTAGTGGCGGTGGGGAGAAGACAAGCCTGAGTGGAGGGGTGTTGTGACGCAGCCTGGGCTAATGCCCAAATTCCAGGCCAGGGAAGTTGGGTGGGTGTAGAGTTGATCACCAAAAGATGCAGAAGAGGAGGTGAGGGTCTCTGAGGAAAGCCATGAGTTGAGTTTGGGCAGTGTGGTCTCTGGTGCTGCTCCTGAGGTAAAGAAGGGGCTGCAGCTCTGCGGGAGTTGTAGTGTGAGGCCAGAAAGGAAGGGCGATCCTACTCCTGGAGAAGGGGTTGCTGACATCATTCCCAACAGTGAGGTCCCTACAAGCTTTACTACTGCGACAGGCCCCTGAATCTTCCTGGAATACACTGTTTACCCTCTAAAGTGCGTGTATGCTACTGAGGCCTCCAAAACACTTGCTGTTCTTTCTGATCTTGCCCGATGAACATGCTTCATCTGTAGAATGGTAAGTGGGATGTTCTTTGGGATGTTCAGATGGTCCGGGTCCCTCCAGACTTTATTATGGCAGAAGAAGAGAGAAATGTAGCCCCAGGCAAGGCCATAAATATAGACTGTTGTTCCTTCCACGTGAGTGTGACCTGCTTCCAGTCTGCCGTTTTGGCAGGTGTAGAAGAACTCAGGGGCCTGAGCAAGCCTTTGGTGGTGGATCCAAGCCTTTGGGCTGTTACCATGGCTCCCGGCAGCAGAACCCTACTCACCACTCCCTGTAGGAGGAGTGGAGTGAAGCCAGCAGGAGGCTGGGGTGCAGACAGGTGTGGTGAGGCAGGGCCAGGGCCCAGAGGAGCCAGGAGGCATGACCTGTCACCCGCCAGCAGCACTGACAGCCCTGCCCAGGACCAATGAGTGATGAGCAACCACAAGTGGAGATAGACCAGAATATAGAACGCAAGGAAGTTCATACTCAGGGCAAACCATAGCACTGCTGCTTTCCCAGACCTGATTCGCATAAATTTGGGCCGGCAGTGTTGGCCCAAGAGCTATATAAACTCCTGCTGTAGTCAACCTGTTGTGGGGACAGACGAGACGAGGCACCGAAGACAGCAGGGAACAGTTTTATCTGACTGAAGCTGGTTCAGAGGGCACAGCTCTCACTGTAATCAGTTAATCCCCCTGAACCCCGAGTTAGGGCAGTCTCAGAACTTTATACCCAGCATGTAAGGGGAGGGGCTCAGAAGTTCACAGTGTGCAGAAGTTCACACAAAAGCAGCTTTTTCTTTCACTGTTCTGGGCAAGTTAACGCTTCAAGGACAGCACCTGAGAAGGAGAGAGCTTTTTCTCCCCTTTCTTTCCTCCCCCTGCCAGCTGTTTCCATGGAGCCCAATTAGTAACATCTTCTCTTCTTTTTGAAGTGTAAACATCTCTGTGAAGCTCAGGCTCAAGGCCAGAGGCTTTGTTAAGGACCTGCCTTTCCTAACACACTTTGCATCTGCAAACACACTTCTATAAAATATTATATTGTTACTATACTAGATAGTCCATAGATGTTTGTGAAAAGCTAGTAAAGGGGCATTCAGCACCTGGAGTGCTGATCTCTTTCAGGCCAGTGGCCAACTAAGATAGAGCAACAGGAAGTTTAACTATATTGAACTCTTTTGTAGACACTCTTTTGCTGATAGTCCTAAGATCAGTTATGGCGCAGATTTCTGGAGAAGCTTAATTCAGGTTTTCTGTGGAGGAGGCTGCCCCTGCAAACCTGTTATCAGGGCCTCCATCCTGCGGAGTTCTGTCTCTTTCCCTCTTCCTTGAGTAAATCCTTCCTTGAATGAAATCCATAGACACTTGCCTTCCGTTATTGTCTTTGGATTTCATTCTTTGAATTTGTGGGACAGGAACCCAGAAAGAAATTGGTGGTGAGCTGCTGGGGTCTGCTGCGACACTGGAGGTCATGACACTGGAGGTCTTAGCCTGTTATGAAGAGCTGCAGCATGCCACTTGGCAGCAGTGGAGAAGAATCTGCGTTACTGGCTGTGACCCGCAGAGCTGACACCGCAGGCCTTCCTTGCTGCAATTAGCTGCTAGCACTAAAACGGGTTCTCTTGTCTGCAGAGGCCTGTGGCTTACACACACCCCACCCATCAGCAGGAGCAGAGAACCAAGTTTCATCTCAAACCCTGTTTTCAATGGCCATGTGCTCATCTGTCCATGGCATCTCTCTACCATCTCTCTCATGGCAGCTGTACTTAGAGAGTTCACTGCTGTCCTCCAGGTTCCACATGATTTCTTGATAAACCAGAATGGGGAATTCAATGGGGATCTGATGGCACTGCTGTTCCTGCCATTTCTCCTAGCATGCAGCTCGTTCTTTATTTGCTTTCTTGGCTGTGAAGAGATGGTGGTGGAGTTTGGTTTTCCCTACTATGACATATGCTGTGAATGACCCTAGTTGTTGGTCTGGTGGCCAGAAGGGGAGGTGGCAGTAAATTCTGGAAGTATTGTCCCTCGAGGCAGTGGCTTCTGGGTCATCTTGGAGCTGTGGAGAGGAGTGGGCCATGCTGCAGGTCCTGGAGAAGCCGATGGAATCTGATGTTTCCAGGGTTTTCCTTTTACCTATGCAAATGTTCCATTTTCAATCTCCAGGGACCATTCTTTTTCAAACAGGCATAGCAGACTTTTGACAGGGTGTAGAATTTAAGTTTCTCTGGAGTACTTCAACCTTGTAATGGAGACCCAGGGCTGATTTGCAGCTTTAGGAGGTGAAGGTGTGTCTCTGATGCTGTTGGGGTAAGGGGGGTGTTCTACTTTCTCATCATCGGCACAGTGGACGTTGTGTATGGGGTATTCTTCTTACTGAAAGATGTTTAGCAGCATCACTAACTTCTGTGCACCAGCCAGCAGCACCCCACCCTCAGTGGTACCAACCCCAAAAGGCCCCCAGACACGACCAATCTTCCCAGAGGCAGAATTGCCCACCATAGAGAACAGCTGAGTTTTGGAAAAGGTTGACAGGGCAGAGCAAGCAGACACCATGCCCTTCACAGCCCTGATGCAACATGACCCACCTTCCAAAAGAATGCTGAAGCCTGCCACTGTGGTGCAGCAGTGCTGTGCACACCTGTAATCCCAGCCACTCCTGAGGCTGAGGCAGGAGAATCACAAGTTTAAAGCCAGCCCCACAATTTAGCGAGGCCCTAAGCAACAAGTGAGAGCCTGTCTCAAAATAAAATGGGCTGCAGTTGTGGCTCAGTGGTTAAGTACCCTGGGCTCAATCCCTGGTACTACTACTACTAATAATGATGATGATGCTGAAGCTGGCTGCATTCAAACTTTAGAGCACACAGACAGCTTTTGTGCACAGAGGATGAAAAGTGTGTTGCCTGCCTCTCCCTGCAGGGCAAGGTGACATTTCCTAGCTGCCGAGTGGTGGCCACAGGCTTCATAGCCAAGCTGCCTCATGCAAGGTTCCCGCTCGCCCTTAGGTACCTACATGCACTGTGGGGCAAGAGAAGGTGCTGGCAGGTGCCCTGCATCCAGTATTTGAGACGACTAAGGGACATGAACTCATAAGGGCAATGGGCTTGGGTGGCTGAGCGCAGTCAGTGCGTTGAAGAAAAACAAGGACAGTCTGAGGGTAGGAAACCCTCGCAGCACTGGCATCTTTGATCTAATGGTTTTGGCCACTGGCCATCTTGCTTGACTCCACTATTCATTAGGGATTGTGACTTTTTGTCATTTCTTCTACATTTATTATTTGGAATTATTTTGGGGGGGAAAGAACTTTTTTCTCATCATCAGGGTTTACTTGATTAAGATTTTCATTTAGTGTCATAGAAAAACTAGTTACAGAATGGGATGGTAGAAAGGAGAGCCAGAACATAATTACACGATTACCTAGACACGATAAAACAGCCTTCAGTTTTTCCCAATGAAAATACTTTTTCTTCCAGGCTAATATTTGGTATGGACTTGCTTCTCTTGACTTTCCATTTCAGCCTCTTGCTTGGCTGAGTTCTGTCTCCATAACAAGACCTTCCTAGTCTTCTAGGTCTATTTTTGTTAGGAACCATCCTAGTCAATTTCTATCCACTTTTCCTCAATATTTAGTTGAGAAAATTCAAATTTTTTTCCTTTAAGACACTGAAAAGTTAATTTTATTCTGCAAAGGTTGGAGGTTCCTGTTTTGTGTTATATTGATGTTCTCTCTTTTCCTTGTGGCTATCCTCCTTAGTTCTGCTCTCCTCCTTTTTCATATCTTCTCTCCATGTTCCCATCTGTAAAGGTTTTCTTCTCTTTTTGCTACTAATAAAACGTCCACCTTCCTTTTACATGCCACACTTCCTGTTAGCTATAAGAATCACAGCCACATCATTGACCACAAAAATGCTTTAGTCCTGATGGGGTCTGGAGCCTCTGCTTCAAGACTAGATGAAGACAGACACAGAACTGAATTTACACCAAACCACACCCAGTGGCTTTCAGATGCTCCCCTTCCCAGTCAAGTCCTCAGAGCGATTTCCTGTTCTCAAGAGGAACAAACTGAAATGAATTGCTTTATGCAGACCAGACAGAGAAGAAAGGTAGTGTCATTTCCTATGCTGAGATTATGACTTAATTCTCAAACCTTTAGCAAGAAGGGGGAAGTCCTGGGAGACAGCTAATTATGTGGGAAGATGATATATTTACTTTGAGAAGTACTGAGTGTCAGCAGCTAGCGAAGTCAATCACACCGTTTGGGTATCTGTGTAGTGAGTGTGGCTTTGTGCACATTGAGTTTGAGGTCCAGGGGAACGTTCCTGCTGAGGTGTCCTCTAGGCAGGACTGACACACAGCAGAGATGGCAGGACCTGTTACAGGTTCAGGAGTGACCTGAGCATCTGAAACTTTGAGAGGTGACGGGGAAGCGTGGGGAAGGACCAGGGCAGGAGGCTGATGCTTGAGCCTTGGATTGTGTGCAATTTGGTAGACGGAGGAGGAAGTAAAGCTAATGAAAGAGAAAGATGAGCACGTGCGGAGGGAACGGACGGTGTGGCCTCCTGCACACCGAGGCAGGTGGGATTCTGAGAAGAAGCGTGGTTATGAGTGTCTGTGGCCGGAGGGGTGGGGAGTGTGAGCACTGAGCAAAAGCCATCTGACTAGGTGCCAGGGCCACTGGGGAAATTTGAGGACATGGTTTCTGTGCAGTGGTGTAGACGGGAACTAAGTGCTGCAATTAGGAAGTGATTCTGTGGTGAGGACAGACAGGCTTTGAAGAGACATAGGCAGGAAATGAAGGAAGCAGAGAACTCTAGAGTTCAGTGACTGTACGCTGGTAAGAGGAGCTTCAGGGCTCCCTACCGCCCTTGGTCTTGGGGGTCCTGCTTTTTGTGATATTTGTGGTGTGTATCAGCCTTTTAAAACGTCCAGTTGGTTATCATGTCTGGTCTCATTCTGAAGGAATGCTTGCTTTTGTATCTAATCTCATATTTGTAATTTCATATTCCTTATTCTAAAGGATGTCACTGAAATTGTTTAAGCTTTAGGTTGCCCACGCGCAGATGCCCCCCAGAAAGGTTGTGCTGAAATGATGAGTTCTAGCTCCTCCAGCCAGCAGGCCAGCAGCTGGTGGTGACCAAGCAGGCCCAGTGTCAAAAGGGTTCTTGCTTTTGACGCCTCCTGGTGATGGCCTTTCTTCCTCTCCTTGACACTCCCATTAGCAGACTGGTGGACCAGATCAGCCGTTCTCATTGTTACCTTAATGGGTGAGAGTGGAAGACTGGGTTCTTTGTCAACTTAAGGTTCTGCATTTATTTCAAAGAGCAGAACTTTGAGGGCGCCTGTGATCAGATGGGGGGTGGAGAGAGCGTGGCAACAGGGAGCAGGTGCGTGGCTCAGAGGGAGGATGCAGGAGGGGCAGCATGG
Organism: Geosciurus inauris; assembly: GCA_004024805.1. Taxonomy (NCBI): domain Eukaryota; kingdom Metazoa; phylum Chordata; class Mammalia; order Rodentia; family Sciuridae; genus Geosciurus; species Geosciurus inauris. The sequence continues at coordinate 9,226 of PVHX01017264.1, read as the reverse complement.
CAGGTTCTGCAGGTGGGGGGGCTGGGGTGGAGTGCCTGGGTTTCCTGGGGTTGACTGAGAGCCCAGGCTCAGCTGGCAGGCCGAGGGCCGAGTAGAAGCTGTACCGGAGAAGACAGAGAAGCGTGAAAGGGGAGGGTGATGTCGGGGTGGAAATGCCTCCGGAGCACCCTGCTCACAGGAAGCCCTCTGATCACTGACTCATCGTGTGGCTGGCTTCCTGCGCTTTAGTTTCCCCTTCTGTGAGATGAGAAGCACCGCAAAGGGATCTGGGGAGGAAAAACTAAGAAGAATAGGCCTCCAACACTGGTGGTGGGTAAGTTCTTCTGTGGTTTCCAGGGCAATGCTTCTGGATCGGAATGAAAAAACAAAACCCAACAAACACAAACAATGTAAAGTGAGCAAAAGCCCTGTCTACTTTGCTAGGAGAATGCATTCTAAATCAAGATTTTTCTCTTCCAGGGGATGGTCACTAAAAGAAACAATTTTCTGAAGAAAACTCCAAGTTTCAGTGTCCCTAGTTTGCCACTGACACGCAGAAGTTGAGTCAGGCACAAACTGTTGGCAGTAGGGAAAGAAATGCTACAGAAATATTAGCTCTTCCATTCAAATCAACATTCACTGGTTACCTACCACATGCCCACTGTGTAAGAGGGGCTAAGATTACAAAGCTGGAGGGTCCATTTTAGCTGTAAACGGACGTGCAGAGGAGATGGGAGTGTTGCTGCATGGGGCACAGGCTCTCTCTACTTCAGGGTATATGCCAGGTGCCCTGGGAGCTCAGACAAGGCATGCATGCAGGGGACAGAAGCCATCCCAAGCTGTACAAAGAAGCCCACATGTGAGCCGGCTTCTGCAAGTGCTGAATGAGGACCACTCAGCAACACAACAGAGGGAGGGAGGGCCTGAGAGGCCAGGGTGGATTCATCTTCACATACCCCAGGGACTTGGCCCATGCTTCTCCCTGGTGGAGTCCCAACAAACACTTCTGCTTAATTCACTCCCTTTCCTAAAAGGATGCCATGGCTTCAGATTGATATGAATACAAAGACAAGTAATCCATACATACAAAGGTGACCTTTGCTCACCTTGAGATGCCCTTCCTCTCATCCCCTTGACCTTATACTTGCCTTGTGGCTGCTGCACCTCAGGCTTCTGAGTACATGTCTTCTGGTCTGGACTGGCCAAGATTATCTAAGTGGACTTTTGGTACTCCATCCTGGTTTTCTCTATTATTGTATCTTGCTACTAAAATATTTGTTAGGTGACTTGAATGTGAATTGGCTTATGGAAGTCTTTATGATTGGTACAATACTTACTTCCTTGTAAATATTTCCTCAGTCCTTGTAACAAAGTAAGTTCAATTATGATTCCCATTGGACAGAAGAGGAAACAAACTTCAGAGAAGCCAAGTGAATTGGCACAGGAAACACAAGTAGTAACAGTGACAAACTTAGAAATCACAAAGTCTGATTACAGAATCTATCTTTAAGCATATTTGGCTGATTTTACATGCTTCTTTTTGAATGTGTCTGAATGTACAAAGAGTTGGCAAATGATTGTCGTGTATTTCTTTCAAATCAGTCTTGTGGTTTGTGAATTGTTAAATGATCAAGATCATTAATCTAGCCTCTTTGGCTGTACTTCCTATGTCATGTATGATATCAAATTATACCCCTTGCTATTTAGCAAAAGGAAAGTGTAAAATTCATTCTCTCCCTTTTACTCATCAAATTTTCCTTCTCTACAATTTATACAATACCAATGAGCTTGCATTCGGTGGCAAGTTTCAGGGCAGGGCATCTCAGACATTCCAGTTCATAAGAATCACCTGGGGATCTCACTGAGCTGCAGTTTCTGATTCAGGGGGCATAGGATGAGCCTGAGGTTCTGCATTTCTGGTGTTCTCCTGGGTGGAGCGGCTGCTGTTGGTTGGGAAGCACACTCTGAATCACAAGTTCCTATGGAATGGCGTAATTTACAACCTGGGTTTTTCCTTCTCTCAACAGAAGAAATAAGACCCTAGAAACTGGCCTTCAGGGGACAGATCTTGACAAGCATGAGTGTGAGCATATGAAATCATGCTAGGATTTAATCTCCAGGAGGTCAGGGTCTTTCTCGACCTGTTCACAGCATGTTTCGCATGCCTGACAGAGTTAAAGCTCAACAATTATTGAAGAAAGACCATCTAAGAGAACTGCTTACAAGAGTAGACAGTAGCTCCTAGCCTTATTGTCTCATTCCTGCCCAGTTCTGTGGTCAAAGTGGGGTGCACACGTGCAGGTAGAATCCATGTTTGTACAATTGTTTGCATGAGGAAAGTGACAGGCAAGGCCCATATTGGAACATGAGAAAGAAAAGGAGATCGTAAGACTTGGACTTCTACTTTGACTAATGGTCAAGTCCTTCTTGGAATTGTTTTTCTGGTTGAGGGCCACAGGCAATAGCCAACCCTCTACTTTGAATTGAGTGTGTTTCTGAACACATTCATTCATCCAGCGCGTATGTGAAAGAACCTTTCTAGGATTTTGAGAAACATTGGTTGTTCAGAAAAGACTTCTCTCCTCACAGCTGATAGAGACAGAAATAATAACAGATAAATGTAATCCGTGCTTTAAGGCGCTAAGGGCTAAGAAAAACAGATCACAGGGTGGAGCAGGGTGAGGAAGTGTGAGCGTGTGAGGTGGAAGGAAGTTGTGGAACAGAATAGGATAGCCAGAGTGGGTTTATTGAGAAGGTGACACTTGAGTGAAGGCTTGAGCAGGGGTGGTGGTGAAGGAATGAGTGTTGCCGGATAGAGGAGAGTACTGGAATGTTCCAAAGACAGCAAAGAGGGCAGGTGTGTCTGAGATGGGGCAAGGAATGAGGAAAGTGATCGTGAGTGAGGTTGGAGAAGAAAGGACATGGGAAGCATCATTCAGGTGGGTCCCTGTTGGGTACTGTAAGGACTTTGGCTTTTACTGTGAGTTAAGTATGGGATCTGACATGTCTCCAAGGGGCCTCTCTGGCTCCTGTGTGGTGAACAGACTATAGATGAGCAAGAGCAAAGGTGAAGAGACTGTAGAGGGGAGTAAAGAGTGGTCTACCGTCAGGTGACAAGTATGAGGAGAGTTGAGAATTTCTGAGAACTGATCACAGGAACCGGCAAAATGGCGGCCACTGGTGACCTTGACAAGAGCAGGTTTGGTGGGGTCATGTGTCCATGTCTGACTGAAATGAGTTTAAGAAAGAGCAGGAGATGAAAATTTGAAGATAGCATATACAGACTCACTTGAGGACTTGAGTATTAAAATACAGCATATTTTCAAGGAACCCTGAGACAACCCTGTGAAGAAATTTGAAAGAGAAATGGAAAAGAAATTCATGCAATTAAATAAGATGAAGAGTAAAGGGGAGGATGGAAATTAATAATTTATTTATTAGCAGCAAACTAATAGGTTGCCTGGGTGATAGTTGTATCATTTTATTGTGCTTTCAATGAGTAATTCCGAACACCCCAACCGAAATTCTCTACCCGCACTCTTCCACATTTCTACATACCTCTAAGAAATTAAAGCACCTTTAAGTGGGTCACTTGAGCAAAAATGATGGAAATGAGCTGGGCACGCTGGCGCACGCCTGTAATCCCAACACTTAGGGAGGCTGAGACAGGAGAATCGTGAGTTCAAAGCCAGCCTCAGCAACGGTGAGGCACTAAGCAACTCAGTGAGACCCTGTCTCTACATAAAACACAAAAAAGGGCTGGGGATGTGGCTCAGTGGTCGAGTGCCCCTGAGTTCAATCCCCGGTACCCCCCCCAAAAAAAATTGATGGAAATGGCATTGGAAAGAAGCCATTCCTTTCTTGTAGATGAAAGAATTATAGAAAGGACACAGCTGACCAAGGTGGCTGCTTCTGAGTGGTGGAGGGAAGCCTGCATCTCAGCCCTTGTCCTATAACATGCTGGTTTTCCAGGATAAAGGTGCCTTGTCCTTTCCCAAACTTATTCAGAATTGATGGTCAACTAGTGTTGTCTTTTACAAATCTGGAATTCTTAGGGATTGGATCATGGCTTTCTTTCTACCTGTATCCTAGGTTTGTTTTCTTCACAGAGGAGTATAAGAATAGAAAAAGAGTCAATTCATGCAATAAATAAAGGGTCTCAGGGGTCAACAGGCTGCTGTCTGCCTGGACTCTTAAAGGAGTTGCCTTGGTCCTGGGTGCAGAGAAAAAGCATTTTTTATAGGTGAGTCAAATGTACACATGCTTCTACAAAGGAAGATGTCAATGCTGTCTGCAACATACGCACCTTTTTTTTTTTCTTTTCCCCAATTTCTGGAACCTCTCTATATTTGAAGGACAAGGAACACCAGAGGAGCTTGCTGGATTTCTCAGCTTGAACCCACCAGGCCATTCACAGGAAAAAAGAGGGCATTTTCAGGAACAAACATGTGATATACTAAAAAAAAAGAGAAAGGTGCTAAGTGTGGAATGGAGAATGCCGGAGGGAGTCTTGACCTTGCCCCTGACCCCTGCTGCCTTCCCAGCCTCCGCAGCACTTTCTCAGTGGGCATTTCATGTGTCCAACTATGGCCCCTCTGAGGGTGCTCTTTTACCTCCCAGGACTCCCCTTCAGGAAAGCAGCCTTTGCTCACCCAGCCTTAGGATGAGCCCGTTGTCAAAAGTCACCCACCGCGCCCTCATCCTAGGCTACCTGCCAGAGCTCCAGTCTACACAGCGAAATGCCCCTCTGCTTCTAGAACCAAAGAAGAGAAAAGAGCTTTCATGTGAGCCCCTGTCATGAAAAGAAATTTCCTGGCAGTGTGCTGTGGTCTTCTTTGAAGGCAGGCTTTGGTTGAGGTACAAGAATTTTCATAACGAACCAGAGCCATCAGTAGGTGAGACTCAGGCCAGAATGACTTCTGGTAAACAGACATCTGGGGCGATAGATGATTCATCTCAACAGGTTCTGCTGCTGTTTCACAATAATTTCAAGAGTTTGTACAAAAAGGAAAAGCAGCGAGGATTCTTGGAGAAATCAAATAGACAAACGTTCCCCCTCTTCCAAGGCCATGATTATAGCCTTTGCACAGAAAGAGTGGTTTTTATTTAGCCATTCCACAATGTGTACAGATTCAAAACTATACACAATTTTTGTTTGTCAGTGTAAAAACAATTTTGCTTGCTTTTAGTGTGATACATTTCTCCTCCCATGAAGTCAACTGTTCACTGTGTGTCCCTCATCCAGTCCAAAAGGGGAAAAATACAAACCAAACAACAAAAATCCAGAATCCAGCCCCCTCTCATCAACACATTAAAATCCAACTAGATTCCCAACAATGTGTACCATAAACAAAGGACAATCCCTGGAATTTCATACTACTTTAATGTGGTTTTTCTTTTTGGGTACTGGAATTGAACCCAGGGCCTTGTGCATGCCAGGAAAATGCTGTACCCCTGAGCTACACCCCCAGCCTTGATGCTTGATGGTTGTTTTGAATCATTTCCTTCTCAAGGAAAATATAATTCAAATCCTTTGTTTATACCTTCATAGTTATTATATACGTGTGCATTATCTATATCTACTATGATATACACATATGACACACACACACACACACACACACACACATAATAGTGAACATAAATGAACTAGGTCTCCCTACCTGGAGGGTAAACATGTGATTTCACATGCAGTGAACCTGCCTAGGCCCGGTGGGAAGTGTCCTAGTTATATTCTGCAGCTGCTTTGTTCTCTTCTGTGTGAACTGAATACCAGGCCAATGCAAGGCCATGGGCCTGTGGTGTCACTGTGGCATAGAGTGACAGTGTGACCAGCATAGGACAGAGAATCCATGTCCAGCGTGGGAGAGCTCAGGCAGTAGACTGGACCTTTTCACATTCAATTTTATTTTTGAACTCCATTGAAGATGATCTCTGGTTATCTCACCAGGGCAGAGTCCCCGTATTGTGGTCACTTTTATGATCTTGGGGAAAGAGGAGTGAAGTGTAGCATTTGAGCCTCTGCCCCAAGTGAGGTTTAGGGTGGCTGAGTCTGCTAGAGAACTGCAAAGCTCAGAGAGGGTGTAGCTATTAAGTCAGCCTCATAGATAAGCTTCCCAGATTTCTGAGCCTGCTTAAAACTTGGGCTTGGGTGGGGATTGGGCTAATGGGGGTGGGGAATAACCTTTGCTACCTTTTATGCACCACAAAATAAATATTCCTCAAACTGAATTTCTGTCCCTCCCACCTTCGTAGCTTTCCCTGCTCTGACTCTCAGTAAGAGGAATTGCCTTCTACCACTCTGCCAGGGACCTGGGGGTCATTTCTATTACCACCTGTCCTTTACCCCTGCTCCAACCCCATATCAAGTCTACCTAACACTTATGTGCACCCCCCACCCCGGGACGCTTTCCCACCTGGAATTCCCTCTCCAGGTTCGCTGCTCTCCGCCCTACTCTTGGTCCCCGCCAAGCCCCTCTGCACCCTGTTCCTGGAGTTTCTTCCATCATCTCACACCCCCGTGTGCCATTCACTCATTTGCTGAAAACTTTCATTGGCTTCTCAGTGACTTGAGTTCAGCCCCAAATTTGCAATGTGGCTTATCCCCTGGCGGTACCCTGCCTGTTACCCCTCCGTGTCACTCCGAGCCTCCCTCTCTACCCCAGCAGTACCTGAGGATTGTCGGTTTCTCAGCTGTGATGGTCTCTGCTGCCCCCAGGCTGTCCTGTTACCTGAGGCTCACTCAGTCTCCAGCACCCCCCACCCCTGCAGTCATACATGCCCACACCCTGTGCCTAAGTAATTCCCATTCACTATCCAGGACTCAGTGTGAGCATCACTCCTTCAAGATGACCTTCTCTGACCTCCTGGTTATGTCCCTAGTGACTCCTGCCTGTTGGCCCCAGGATTCTTCACAATACCTTGCACACTGGAGGATTCTTTACTGTGCACACTTAAGTACCAGTGTGTCTTCCCCACTCAGCTGTCAGGTGGAATCCCCCTACTTCCATGTCCCACGTCCCCAGTGCCCATGCTGTGTCTGGCACATGGAGGCACTAGAATGTTGTTTTCTGATTAATGCTGACTCCTGGATCAGGATGGTTTTTCCAGCAAGTAGCAGAACTCCCAAACTATATGTGCTATCTTTAAATGGGGTGTGTGATTCTTTCCTGCACCGCGGGTCAGAGATAGGCAGACATCAGGGCTGCCACTGAGTCCACAGCCTTCCAGGCCATCTGGATCTCCCCATGCTGCCCTCCTCTGCACTGGTTTGGATTTCTGTGTGGTTGTCAGAAACTTCCATAGAATCTGCCTTGCTGCTCAGCAGGGAGTGAGTAGGAAGGGTTTCTGGCCTTGCAGAGAGGCAGGCCCAGGGCCTCCAGGACCCACAAGGCCCCCTTCTGCTGGTACTGCTCATTCAGCAGAGGGTTCAAAGAGTCTACAGAAACCAACACTTAGAAGGTGTGCTTTCTCTAAGATCTGTTGAATAAAGTACTGAACATCATGCTCTCAGTTCAGTGGGGCTTCTTTAAAGCAGAAGGAGGGCAGAGCAAGCTTGCCCTTCCCAGAACTTAGCACTGGAGTGATCTCTCCCCCCAGGAGGGCTCCAGATTGGCCTTCGGCACCTTCCGGAAATAGGTACCCTGAATGCTGAGTGGCTTAGTGACTTAAAATACCACCTCTTTTTTAAATTTTGGAATAAATGGAGATGTTTAGGTTTGAATATCAACAAGCAGTTCTTAACATTCACTTTCGCCTTTAGATAACAGGCCTGATTTCAATACTGAATTTAAGCTTTCAGCTTTAATTAAGAAGAGTCAGGATTCTCCTTTTCTATTTCCTCAGTTCTGTGGGAACCATGGTAAACCTTGAGATTCTCTGCTTGGACAAAACATTCAGATTTTAAACAGTTACATATGGGGAAGGTAGGAGAGACCCACAGTGACCAAACCACCAGCTGGCTTTGGCGGTAAGAGAGTGGCCAGTACTGTGTCTGGGGTTTGTTCAGGTTGAATGAAGAATCTTGGGACAATGTCAGATTCAAGGAAATGAAGGCCCTGGGTTGGGGCTTCTGAGGAAAACCTTTGGTGGGGTATGTGGGAATGAGGTTCCTGCTTGATATCTGAGATCATCACCTGGATCGGGCCTGTTGATGATTCTCCTGCTGGTAACTTGAGTAGACCACATCGCTGTCCTTTCTTACTTTTATTTATTTTATTCAATTAGTGCTATGAAGATAAGGGGAACTGTTTCTTCTTAAGTACGACTCCCGTACCTGAGTGGGAGGCGGGTGGAGGCCAAGTGGGACTCCCCTTCTTTGCTCAGCCTCTTTTTGAGCGGAGGACACCTGCTTCAGAGGGCAGGGTGCAAACAGGCACATCACCTGGGGCGCTTTCTTTCGGTCCTTCCCTCTGCGGGTATTCCCCCACCTCAAATTTGCTGAGCATGGATTTCCACTGCAGAGAGACGTCTGCATGTGTCACGGTTTCCCTCCGATTGTCAACTTTTACTTTTTATTTACTCAGGCAACCCCGCGGGGGTGGAATCTTATCTTGTTCCAAGGAACGCATGATCAGACAACTTGGGGATGTTTGCAGTCTTGGGTGCTCTCGGGGACTCCTCCGCTGCAGAACTGATGCGCATCTTTCAAGTTAGCTTTGCAGGCTGAGCCGCCTCCTCTATGAGGCTGGGGAAATGAGACGTGGAGGAGAAGAGATGAGAAAATGGTTTTGTCTTTTCTGCTAAGCTCAGCAGCTTATTCTTATGCTACTTGCAGAGTGCCCGAGAGTGCCTGGTAGTCTGTACTCAGCGCTCTCACCCTCTCACCCACTGATCTGGATGGATGCAGCCCTTGAGGCTGGCTGGTGGGGACAACTGCGTATCCCTGCTCTTTGTGCGTCTGTACAGAAGGTTTGATTTCAACAGGCAAGGCTGCATTTTATTAATAAACAAGCTCCGTTCTGTAGTCAAGAGTATTTGAGGAATTTACATGGCTTTATTCTCACCCTTTGGCCCTCAGATCATCTTCTCAGAAAGGCCTTCCACGACCTCATTAATAAGGACCCCCCATTGTTCTCTATAACTATACCTGTTCTGTTACTGATGGCACTTACGGATTAACTTTTGATTATTTGCTTATTTGCTTGTATATTATCAATCTCTCCCTGTTGGCCCACAAAGACTACACTTACTGTTTTCTTCTTCTTTTCTCTGTTCTCTCTCTCTCTCTCTTTTTTTTTTTTTTTTT
>PVHX01017263.1:0-30898 GCA_004024805.1 Geosciurus inauris | reverse complement strand
AGAAAATGTTTTATATGAGGAAAATACTCTAGAATCAAACATGTGGTAGTCGAGGTGCCTAGCTGGGTTTTTACCAGTGACGTTACCGTCTTATCATTGTTGAGCCACACTTACTCTATTTCCTGGCAGGGCCTTTGCCTGACTGACCAACTGGCAGGGTGAAATGCACTGGGTGGTCCTGTGCACAATGCCCTGAGTGCCCTGCGAACACAGCAGGCACATGAGACCAGGAAGCACAGCGTTCAGCCTTGGAAGGGATCATCCACAAACAGCCACTGTCCCCCACAAACAACTCTGCTGTCATCATCCAGATGGCCACCAAGGGAAACCATTTGACTTATGCGTTTTGGTCAGTGGCTCTGCATAAACACACCACAAATACAATTATTGGTTGTAAAAGAAATCTAGAACTGTACACTGAATTTACTCTAATAAGCAAGCTTTTCTGTTCAGTTTTTTTAAAGGACACTAATCCACAGCATTCAGCTGGACTGTGCATGTAACAGTTCAAACACCGTCACATCCTACAGTGATTTATTTATTAATGGTGTGAGGGAACAGCTGTGGCTATAGGGCATCAACATCTGACATTTTTCCAGAAAAAATATTAAAATGTATCGAACATACATGGCCACAAATATCTCCACTTGATCTTGTGCCACACACTCACATACATAGATAGTAAAATAAAAACTGATAGTATGCTTGATGTTTCATTGCTTTTGACTAAAAGTATTAATAGCTCCTTGTCATTCACATGTCACAATTATTAGTGTTAGGAATAACAAATTCACATTTTATCATTTTGGTCTTAATTTTTATACACTATAGAAATTTTAAGAATTATAGCAATAACACGGATGCTACACAAGGACAAACAATTTGTTCTTTTGTCCCTACATGGCTGGAATCCCTAGTTTTCCTTCTATCTGGAATACTAGCATGGCTGCTTCAGCTAGATCTCTGTTATGATTTGGATCTGAAATGTTCCCCAAAGGTTCCTGTGCTCAAGGGTTGGTTCCCAGTGCAGCAATGTTCAGAAGTGGGGCCTCGAAGTGTTCATCTTGTCCCTGCCCCCTTACTCTCTTGTGCTGGTTTGCACACATGGTCTGTCTCTCCCTCCCCCTGCCCCCTGCTTTCTCACCTGTTATAAACTGAGCAGCATCCCGGGCCACAGCCTTCCACCTTGATGTTCTGCAATGGAGCCAGCTGACTATGGACTGAAACCCCTGAAATCATGAGCCAAAATAAATCTTTCTTCCTTTGTGTTGTTCACATCAGGTATTTTTGCCATAGTAATGAAAAGCTGACTAACATAGTCACTTTATCCCAAGTGTCAAGGAAAGTTAGGCAGAGTAGACTGACTGACTGCCAAAATGGCTCCATTGCAGAACATCAAGGTGGAAGGCTGTGGCCCGGGATGCTGCTCAGTTTATAACAGGTGAGAAAGCAGGGGGGAGGGGGAGGGAGAGACAGACCATGTGTGCAAACCAGCACAAGAGAGTAAGGGGGCAGGGACAAGATGAACACTTCGAGGCCCCACTTCGGCACATTGCTGCACTGGGAACCAAATGAACACTGCAAGGATTCGGTAGCCTAATGCAAGAATGGTTTATCTCTTCTTCATATTGCATTCCAATTAGCTTGATAAAGAAGGTTTTGCTCCACATGGTCACTCAGGGTCTCAGGCTCCTTCCATGTTGTGTCTTCAGAGATCCCCTGGATTCCCCAACCACACACAGCTGGACAGCAGATTTGAGGGAGAGCAAGCAGGAAAAGCCATCCACTCTGAACTGCCTCTTGTTCCACATACATCCCATGGGTAAGAATCAGTCAGATGGCTTCATCCAGATGCAGAAAGGTGTCTAGCCCAGCGTTTGTCAACTGAGGGTGATTTCACCTCCGAAGTGACTTTTGGCAATGTCTGGAGACATCTCTGATGGTCCAACTAGGGCAAGAGGAATCTAGTGGGTAGAGTCCAGGACGCTACTCAATATCCCATAAGGTACAAGACAGTCTTCCCACAACAAAGAATTATCCAGCCCCAATGTTAAAATGCTGAGATTTTGGTGAGCATCTAACCAGTCTCTGCTACATTATATAACATGTTTGTGCCCAGCTCTACCAGCACCTCCTACTAACATACATGGTCATCAATCCCAGCAAACACCTAGGTCAAAGTTACTCATTCATCTGTTTATTCCTTCCTTCATCCAAACTCTTACCAAGCCAAGATCCCAACAAAAAACTCACAGTGCAGCAGAGAAAACCATCATAAGCAGAATTATCACACACAGGGGCAAGAGGGACGAAAAAGAGCAAATGGAAGGAAAACAAATCTGCCTGTGGGATCAGGGGGAGGCCCCAGAGGCAGGTGAGATGTGACTGAAGCCTTCGAGGAGGTTCAGACCCACAGCTCTCCATATGCACAGGGAGAGCCAGTGTTCCAGGGAGAGGGAACTGCATGAACAAAGGAATGGGGATGTGAACAGACAGGATTTATACTGCTTTCTACCACGAGAGAAAAACAGTAACTAAAGGAGGAGAGTTGTACAGATGCCATTTTGCTCAAATGGTTTTTTAGCAGAGTGTTCATGGAAATCATAGCTCCCAGCATCTGATGGAGTCTCTAATACAACACATACCAGCTTCCAGTCAAGTGGCCCTTCCAGAAACAGTCTGCACCACCAGACTCCACAGAGGCCTATGTCTGTGAGCACAGGACAGAGCACAGGGAATAGTGGAATCTCTGCAAACCTCCCCAAAGCACAGCGATGCTTTCAAACGATGCTGCTCCAAGTCAGTATCAACGGGATTCAGGAAGATGAGTGATCAAAACCCACCCTAAACTATGCTATAACATCATTACACTGAACGTTTTTTTTGTTGTGTTTTGTTTTTTGTTTCCAATTCAGCTTAAAACCCACAGCTCCACCTGGGCCAAGTCACCTGGTCTTTCCACATTCTGTGCTTCCAGATAACATGCTCAAGACCCTAAAGCACATAATAAACACTTTTATATCTGTACCATAGTTATCTCCTTACGCCCTTCCCCAAATTTCTCTCAGCTGCTATAAAGAATACTGCAGAATCCAACATGGTATGAAAGGAGACTATCTGATAACCTTTCATGTCCTTTTAGAACATTATTAGTGAGCAACCTCAATTTGCTTCAAGCAAGATGCTTCTCATTATGAAGCCAGCATCACCATGTAAGAGCAGTCATTCCTAAGTTTGAAGCCAAAGTTAAATTTTAAAAATACCACACTCCTATATAATTCTTCACCCTCCCTCCAATCACCATCTCTACGTTCCTTGTTTTCACTGTGATCAGCTTTGGGAAAACAAAGTGTATTTAGCTATTAAGTGCTATAGATTATATCGAACAACACGTCACCTAGCACTAAAAAGCCTCATAAAAGGAAGAAATTTGTTTCTTTATAAGTCAGAATCTCAAGGGGGCAATAAAATGAGAGAAGCAGACTCAGGAACCTGCAGGCCAGTGAGCTGTTCACAACTGCTTCCCAATGATGAGGTGGGACGTCCAAGTCACAGGCAGACAACCGTTCCTAGGGTTTGGGTCTAAGTGAAACTACATCCGCCTTTACTAGAAGGGGGTAACAGGATCGAGGATGTTGTCCTTTGTAAGAGTCAAAGACAGAATCAAATGAAAGGATAACTACAACTAGGCTGAATCAGGTTTACGCTGCAAAACTGCTTAGCACTGTCCTCCTAATTTACAAGGACTCTAAACTGTCTGTGGACAGCCGCATCCTTTTGAACAAGGCTCCACAAATCAGGTGAAATAGGCTATGAAAAACTGACATATTCTTTGTTCCTCTGTTTTTTTTTCCCCCAGTACTGGAAATTGAACCCAGGGCCTTTGCACACGCAAGGCATTTAAACATTCTACCACTGAGTAGACCCCCACTATTTTGAGACAGAGTCTCACTAAGTTACAGAGGCTAGCCTCAAACTTGCCAGTGACTTGGGAGTCACTGGGATTACAGTAGTGCACCACCACACCCAGCTTCTTTTTTCCTTCTTAATGAAGACATTCTTCCTCACAAATTAAAAAGAATCTCATAGGGTAGTGTGACTGCCTTGAGATACAGTTCTCAAAACCCTTATTTTGCTATAAACCCAAAGGTGTAGAAACCATTAATATTTGTGTGTGTGTGTATGTGTGTGCGTGTGTGTGTGGTGCTGGGGATTGAACCTAGGGCCTTGTGCATGCAAGGCAAGTACTCCACCAACGGAACTATATCCCCAGCCCTGAACCATTCCTGTTAATAGATCTGACTCTACTATTGGAAAGAAAAGGAAAACAACTGACTACAGAGGAAGGCTAACTCTTTGAACTAATATTTAACAATGTTGCATGTAGAAATAAAAGCAGTTTACTAAATGCATTGTTTGCCTAAAAGATTCCTCTTCCGTAGACAAGCTATTTACCTTTTTCATAGATAAAGTTATAGACTGCGACGAAATCTGGCTGGTCAGCAGCATACTGAACACAGTGTCTCAATGTGCACAATGATCCCACAGGAGAGGGATGACATGAATGTCTCACAATTATCTCCATGGGCTATGTGCATGAGTTACAGAAATGGAGAGCAACAAATGAATTACAGTTGCTGGCAATTTGCTGCAGTTTTGCCTTCGACAACCTAATAGCCCTGGATAAATGCTTTCTCTTCTCAAGGAGGAAAAGAACACGAAGGGTTGTCACTGGAGGCATCAGCTAAATACTAGGGAATCTGTGGCTCCTCCGAGGGCCTGATCAGTTTCCATCAATCCCTCCTCCCCAGATACGTCCCCACTATAATGTAGAGCTAGGTCTGGCCCCTCCTTACCCCCACTTGGTATTACAGACTCATCACGAAATTCCTCTGGAATCTTTGGGAAGAAAACAGTAGGTGCTGTGTACATAGTACCCCCAGGCCAGCCCACAGTACCATCCTGTTGACAACATGGGCAGGTTTCAGAAGCATGCTAGCCATGAACAAAAGACAAAGCCATTTGTCTGCCAGCACTGTGTGGTTCCACCAAGGAGAAAAAGAAAGAAAGAGCACAAGTTCACACACAAACACAACCCAGGGACGGGGGCTAGCGCTTGCCTAGCACGTGTGAGACACTGGGTTTGGTCCTCAGCACCACATAAAAATAAACAAGATATTTAAAAAAACAAACACAATCCAGACACCAGCACAAGAGGAAGCCCAGAGTGCATCTAGACACATGCATCTCCAAATCAGCTAAGCCAGGGCCCAAAGACACTAAGGCCCAAACTGGTACAAACCAGACTGTGACCAGCAGCCCAGCCTGGACTGGAATGTGGGTCTCAGAGGCCCCTCCCACTTCCCAGTGCAGCCTCCAACTTACTTTTGAAGAATGAATTGATTCCAACGGGTCCTCTTTGAGTGCCTACTGCATGCCAAGCCCTGTACAGCAGCCCTGCCAAGCACAGCGACTTGCTGCTGCTTAACGGGACCCACTACAGCATCTCATTACCTGTACATTCCTACTGTATGTAGGCTTAGCGTATAGGCTAGTTTGTCTTTATATTGGAGTTCTTTTCTTAAAAAATGGTTAAGTAAATTCTTAAGTAATGGTTAAAAAAAAAGGTTCCATTCCAAAATGTAGACTCATAAACAAAAGGATTGAGAACACACTGCCTTCCCCTCTCCTTATATTAACCCTGGTCTCTCCTGCCCTCTTAGGAGGTGTCTCTATCTCTGAAGGTGGTTAAATGTCTACCTGCTTCCCATGCCAAGCAATGATCACAGAACAAGACAGCATCCCTAAGTGAGGTGGCCCACTCAGCCACTCTTCAAGGGATTGTTCTGGTTTTTGTTTTGTTTTGTTTTATATTTGTTTTAGATGTTGATGGACCTTTGTTCTATTCACTTATTTGTATGTGGTGCTGAGAATCAAACCCAGTGCCTCACACATGCTAGGCTAGTGCTCTACCGCTGAGCCCCAGCCCCAGCAACCCCCACTCCATTCTGGTTTTAAAATGTCAAGTCCTATCCAGTACAGTGGTGCAGGCCTGTAATCCTAGTGGCTCAGGAGGCTGAGGCAAGAGGATCCCAAGTTCAAAGCCAGCCTCAGCAATTTAGCAAGGGCCTTATCAACTTAGTGAGACTATCTCAAAACAAAAAATAAAGAAAGGGTTGGAGATGTGGCTCAGTGGTTAAGCCCCCAAATTCAATCCCTAGTACCAATAAATAAATAATTCATAAAGTGGAAAGTTCCATGACCTAAGTATCCCCTTGATCATGAGCAGATTTGGGGGTTACCCCACTCCCACAAAACCAGACCCTTGGAAAGGGGGAGTCTACTACAGGATGTCCTTCACTTAGCTTGGGAAGAATCAGGCCATAGGAGAAAGGAGTCTGGGATCCTGGAGGCCTAGCCTCCAGACTTTCTCCAAATCTCAGACTGGTTGCCTCCAGCTTCTTCCAGCTCCCTCCTGAGAAGACTATCATTTCAAACTCCAACCATTTAAGCAAAGCTTCACAGAGGTTTTCCAATGAAAAGGCTTCAATGACAATGACATACAAAAGAAATCCCAATGTAAACACTTAAGGCTGTAATTATTTAGATGTGGTCACCTCCTTGGCTAGCTTAAGGGATTCTTCAGGTTAGATCAAGCCTCTTCATCCGGATATTTCCAGAACTGCACACAGTTACTGGTAGCTGCAATTTAGTACTTAGGAGGTGTGGGGTGACTCACTAAGCACATATATAAATTATCTTATTCTCACAATGAACTCAGTGAGGTCAATTCCCCCTCATTTTGCAGATGAAGAAACTGAGGCTCAGTCAGACCCTATTTACTTAAAACCATATGGCAGAGCTGAGATTTAAACCCAAAGCCATCTCACTTTTAAAAAGTCCATGTTTTTAGTTGGGCACGGTGGTGCATGCCTGTAATCCCAGCGGCTCGGGAGGCTAAGATAGGAGAATCGCGAGTTCAAAGCCAGCCTCAGCAAAAAGTGAGGCTCTAAGCAACTCAGTGAGACCCTGTCTCTAAATAAAATACAAAACAGGGCTGGAGATGTGGCTCCATGGCTGAATTCCCTTGAATTTAATCCGCGGTAGAGGGGGAAAAAAATTCCATGTTTTCAACCACTCAACTGACAGGACCAAGTAAGACAATAAGGTAAAGAAATAAAAAATTGAGAGAAAAGCATCAGATACACTTCTTTTGTTCTCATGCATTTTAGCTTTGCCATTACCAAAAAAAGTGATTTACATACATACATTAAGCTACAGCAAGATTTTGTTAGAATTATGCCTAGCACTTGATATTCAAATACAATTGTTTACTCAGTGTGTTACCGAAAGCTCAGTCCTCCACCCCAATGCCAATCCAATAATGAAGACAAGGTTCTGAGAAAAAGTAAAATGTTGTATTGCTTTGCTAGCAAAGGAGTAATACAGGGAACTACTGTCCCAGAGGCTGGGATTCTGCCCATCAGGGGGAACAGGAGGATTTTTAAGAGGTGACTCAAAAGAATCCTGCTTCCTGAGATGAGGGAGGAAAGATTAGGAAGGAGAAGATTAGGGAGAAGATGGACAGGGGTCAGGAAGGAGAAAAAAAGCATGTCTGTTTTAGAGTAGCCAGGGATATATTCAAAGCATGAAGTGGACCACTGTAACAAATGTGTGGTTTATTCAATGACGCTCAGCATTTCAAATGCTATTTTACCTACCACTACAGGTGAAGAGAAGGCTCCCAACCTTAGGTTCCTGGATATCAGTGTGATGGAGCAGGAGTGGATGGAGAGGTATTCACCCCAGTGAAGTCTGACTCTACCTGCATGGTTGAATTATCCACTACTCCCCTAAAGTGACAGTAATCCTTTGCCTTGTGAAACAAAGAAGCAAATTCTCCAAAGCATGAAGATTTATTCACGTGCTCTCTGGCACTTTTAATCTCATATTAGTAGCCTGCAAGGAAGCAATTTGCAAATCTACCCCAGAACAACATAACTGCAAAAGAACATCATGCCAAAGACTGTTTTTGAGACGTTTATTTCAACCCCATTCACTATCCTTCAAACTGGGAATGTTTTTAGCATTAATGTATTCCTAGTAGTTTTCTCCAAGCAGCTAGACATATTTCCCTCTTTCATAATAACACTCTCCATAATGATCAAATGTTTTGAGCATCAAAGAAGAGTATCATGTGAATGAGTATTTCAAAATCAAAAGAGGTGAAATGACATAAATGTGTGTCACAAAAATATTGATGCCCGTGGAGTAATTACAAGGGTAGGTGTGGTAGTTCTAGCTGTCACCTGGTCATATCAGGTGTCATCAAAGCCTGCTCTGTTAGGCTGCAGGGTGACCTGGTGGGGTTGCAAGTCCTAATCTGCAAAATATAACCAAGCAGGATTAGAGGATTGAGGATTCTTCTTCCTCCCCTCCCTTTTTTTTTTTTTTTTTTTGGAAATAGCAGGCAAGCAGACTATCAATAACAACTCACTGGTTAGAAATGAACTTCAAGGAAAACCTTCATCTCCTAACCACTGGCATGCACACTGAAGCCTGATAACTCAAATTTGATTCACGATTTAATAATTATTATTAATGTAAGCAGAAGAAGCTCTTTTTTAAAAATATTTTTTTAAATTATAGATGGACACAATGTCTTTATTTTATTGCTTTGTATGTGGTGCTGAGGATCGAACCCAGGGCCTCACGCATGCGAGGCAAGCGCTCTACCGCTGAGCTACAGCCCCAGCCCCAGAAGAAGCTCTTAAAAGTAAGTTTCTCTCTTCTTAACTTTCCTTAAGACTATAGACCAGCCAGGCCCGGTGATGCACACCTGTAATCCTTGCTACTAGGGAGGCTGAGCAGGAGGTTTGCAAGTTCAGGGCCAGCCTGGGCAACTTAAGGAAACCCTTAAAATAAAAATAAAAGAGGTTGGGCATAGTGGCACACGCCTGTAAACTTTGGGAGGCTGAGACAAAAGAATCTCAAGTTCAAAGCCAGCTTCAGCAATGGCGAGGTGCTAAGCAACTCAGTGAGACCCTGTCTTTAAATAAAACCCAAAATAGGGCTGGGGATGTGGCTCAGTGGTCGAGTACTCCTGAGTTCAATCCCCAGTACCAAAACAATAAATAGAATAGGCTGGGAGTGTAGTATTGGGGATTGAACCCAGGATTGATCTAAAAAAAAAAAAAAAAAAGCCCCAAATGTCTATCATTCCTTTGTCACAGTAGGGTCAAAATCATTTTCTATGCTGTCAAATATTCAATGATTATTTATTGAGCCCTTCCTTTGCATAAACATGGTGGCAAATACAAAATGGAGTCAAACCTCACCCCGTCGTCATCTTGAAGGAGTTCCAGAGAACCGAAATCCTCCAGGTCTTGATTGCTATGTGTCTTCCAGCCTGAAGGGCTGCTGTAGGCCTCACCCTTTCCCCTAGCAGGGAAGGTACCAGATAGCGATGTCTGAAAGGCTCCCATGCACTGAAACTCCTGGCTTGCATGACTTGATGACAAAGTGTCCCAGGATGTCTTTGTAACACCCCTCCCCTTACGTGAACTAGCTTGAATTAGTTTCTTTTCTTTGCAATTAAACAGAAAGACACTACAACCTTAGGGAATTTTATAAGACAATCTATTCTATGACAAGTGTTCTTTGTAGAATGAATGGATGAGGATGAATGAATGGACGGATGTTGAGTGAAAGGAAATGGAAGCAATTTTGTCAGAGAGTAATAAAGGACTGCTAAGGGCTAAGCATGCAAGTTAATTAATTGTTTGAGAAGAGTTAAAAGCTGGATTGAGTAACAAGAGGATGGAAGGAAAAGAGGAAAGATGACATTTTAGACCACAGAAGGTACTAGAACTAAGACAGGGGTTATGCAAAGCATTTAAGTTAACAGTGGATTAACCATCCCAGCGTATGTGGAGCTTTAAAGTCAGGCAGACTAAAAGTCAAGATTGGAAAGAAGTTTTGGGCCTGCTGGGGAAAACTTTAAGACAGACTGATGAATAAGTGCTTCCTCCCACCCAAATCCAGGAGGTGCCAAAGGTGATACAGGGAGGGAATGACCATTTAAACAGACTCCTGGTCTAAGAGTGGCAATGGGGTTGGAAAAGTCAGAGTGTAGATGCCACTGTAATAGCCCAGGAAGAAATAAAGTTCTTAGTTAGGATGTGGCAGCGGAGATTGAAATCAAGGGCACACGGGAACTGTTGCAGGATGGACAGTTAATCTGTTAACAAGCAAAACAGCATCATTAACAACAAAGCTCCCTTTTTTTAGAGGCCTGTTAAAGCTCTTAGGGAAATCTCATCAATTCTTGTTGAACCTCAGTAAGGAGTAGAGCCAGTATTATCATCTGCATTTATACATGGAAACTGGGCTAGTACAGTTACATTTCCCTGGTAGCTGGGAATGAGATGGGAAGGAGGAGTAGAAACAGAAGCTTGGAACACAGCACGGGAGATTCTGCTTTGTGACTCCTTTGCTCCCACCAGTGGCCCATCTTCATTTGATTGACTCCTTCTCTGCACAAAGGTCTGAACCCCAAGAAACCTGTGTGATGTTAGAGTGGGTTTTATCACCTGGAATGTTTGCACAGTTTCATTTTTGCAGGAACCAATACATCAGTGGTAAGTAAGCTCTTTTCCAATTCATCCCTTCCATTCTCAGTGGATCACAAACAGCCCCTGCAACTCCAGAAAGAAGATGCTGTTGGGGTTTCAACATCCATACGAGGTCTAGGCCCAAAAACCATGGCCTTGAGACTCATCCAAGAGAGATGCTGGCTGCATACACCCTGAGGCCTCACTTTAGAACCTGCAATGACAGTGAGTCAACCAGAAACAGAGAAACTCTGAACATAAAACAAGGACTTATTTTATCCAAACTGTGATATCCATCAAGGAACCAGACCGCTGGGACACAGGATATAACCGGCAAAGCCACAGGGGTAAGGAGCAGAAAAACCAATCCTTCCTCTTTTTCAGTTGCTGCAATGTTGTAGAAAGCAGCGCCAGGGGGCACGTTCAACGTCACAAGTGCCCTCTACCTGAACAGCTAGCTGTGGCATGACATTCAGGAGGTAGAGACTCAGAGGCCACACAAAATAAAGAAGTGAATTTTGGAGCTTCCCAAATATACTTCAAGACCAGTCCCTGGGGCCTCCTTTTCCTCCTGGCTTAGTCTGTGCTCACCCTCAGTCCAGCCCTAGCACTCTGCACTGGTTCTTGGATGGTCTTGGATGGTCTTGCCTATTCCTCCCAGCTGCTCATCTCCCAACTCAGAAGTCCCTTGAGTGCCATATCTTGTCATTCAAATGAAGCTGGGCCAGAAGGTGGCCTCTATATCCTTCAATTAATACTGTTGTCCCCTCAGTCACTGGGACTCAGAGGCCAACCTGGTCAGTTTACCGTGTCGCCTTTATTTAGAGAGCTATCTATAAAAATGACTTGACCAAGGTGATTACTAAGCCAGAAGCAATAGCATCCTATCCAATTCCAGGCATTTGCTTGAAGAACTTACATATTCTAACCTATGCATGCAGTTAACTCAATGTAAACAAAGATATTTAAATGACCAGCTCTCCCAAAGCATTCTCTCTCTATAAGCTGCCAGGTCCTGACCCACTCCTGGCAATGCCTACTCCACAGCACCTGACTCTTTCTAGGGGAGTGCAGCAAGGAAGGCTTTCAAACTTACCACCCTTATGGCCAACGTGGTGGCTGATAAATCCATAAATGTCCTAGAACAGTCTGGGTGTTCTCTTAGTCCTATGACTAGAAAAAGCCTCTTGTTCAAATTGTCTTCTAAATATCAAATTAACAACATGACCCAAGGTTACCCTAAACCCATCCTTGCCCCTCTAGTTTTATCTGTTGCCCTGTGGTCTCTTCTGTGGAGGCCACCTCCCATGAGACTCCAGGCCTGACACTCTTTTTCTACCCTGGGCTGTTCCAAAGAAACTCAGGAAGTCAGACAAGAGCAGATGGTAAGGGAGAGAAAGTCTGTACATGGCACTTCTCTCTTACGTAACACTAGGCACGCAACCTCCTAGCATCTGCCTTGGAAACACGTACCAGCCTACTACTTTAGAGGCAAAGAGAGAAGAGATTACTAACAACCATGTTAGTAAATACGATGTGAATATATTGCTTGCAGAATACCCAATGCCTCCAAGCACTAAGCTGGGCCTATGAAATAACATTTTAGAACCTCTTTAAGACCAGATCACGGGCTGGGGTTGTAGCTCAGTGGTAGAGTGCTTGCCTTGCATGCGTGAGGCCCTGGGTTTGATCCTCAGCACCACATACAAAGCAATAAAATAAAGACATTGTGTCCATCTACAACTAAAAAAAATATTTAAAAAAAAAAGACCAGATCACTGTGGAAGTCACTAGCGCTGCTCACCTGTGTCCTATTCTCCCCTTTTCCAAGGAAGAAATGTTGAACTGTGGTTCAGTGTGGCTCTATGACTCGTGCTGGGCTGCAGCAGTGTGACCCACTCCTGGGTGGGATCACACAACTGCCAGAGTGACAACTCTACAGCATCTTCTTTCCAGGGCTGCAGTGATTGCCCAAGCCAAGCACCCTTAGCCTTCAGCAGTTTGGTCCTTGAGTGACTACAAGGAACAGGACCCACCTGTCAACCTCACTGGAAACAGAATGGGAAAGACAGAAACTGTGTTTAGCGCTGAGATGTGGAGGTAGTTGTTCCTACAGCATAACTGACCTCTCCTGCTGACACATCAGTTAAAAAAAAAAAAAAGGAGGAACCCCTAATCTGTTTTCTAAACCTGATAATATAGAAAAGAAGAAATTGTTTCAAAATTTAAGTACAGCAGGGGCAGTATCACACCTTGAAAAGTGGAGGGGGCCCACGGTATAGACAGGTTCCTATCCCTCCGAGGGAAGAAGAAAACACAGTGGCCTCCAAACAATGGTGGAGCCTAGCCATTCCTGTGGGATTCAGCTGAAATGGTTGAACACTGTGAAGAAAAGGACACCCCTGACTACAGTCCCAGCCATCTGGGGAAAAGTAGAGCTCCCCAATGAGAGGGAACAGCAGAGGCTAGTTGAGCACAGTCCCCTTCTCAGAAATCCAGTTCCACTCTACTTATCCCTCTAGCTTCCACAGTCCAGTTCTGTTTCCCCCTACAAGCTCCCTGAAGGTGATTCATTTTTGTACCTCCACCCCTCACCCCCATCCATTGGACCTCTCACAGAGCCCATTATCTATCAGATGTCCAATAAACATCTGGCGAATGAATAAATTCACATTACAGAAAGACAAGGCAGCCAAGGCTGGGCCGATACTTCCTGTGCTCCTCCAACCTAAAGCTAAATACACCACTGCAGACATCTGGGAGTGGGGAGCTTCCTTCTTGAAAAAAAAAATTAAGCATCAATACAACACTTTATTATGATTTATCACTATATACCATTTAAAACTACAATGAAACCTAACATTGCACTGTGTCTATCTTTGTTCTTGGACAAGCATTTACATGTGTAGGCAGCTGTTTTCCCATGTGGAATTTTGTGTATGAGGTATTTATTTTTTCTGTTTAAAAAGAAACCACACCCTTGTTTCTATTGCATTATCACATTCCCTATTATCCCATCACGTGGGTTCTATTCTTGCAGCAACACAGTACACACCATGCATTCTTGCTGACATAAAAATCACTTGTCAAAATACCTCTATCCTAGCACCATATTACTATTCTCATCTTTGCAAAGCATTGGCCTTTGTTTCAGCTGGGACTGGGTAACTCATCTGCTTCTCCTAGCAATTCTCAAGTGCTTTGAGCGGGAGGATAAATGTTAGTGTCACTCTGTTTATAAAGTCACCTTTCAAAACCAAACTACCTTAGAGGTGAATGATAAATCTGTCAAGTTTTGAACTTTATTTTTAAAGGGATTGGGGGAGGGTAGATAAAAGGAATGTGCTGTTCTGCTGCTGCTACACTGCAAAAAGGCACTCCAGTAGCCTTTGGCCCTCAGCAATCCATCTTTCTATAAGAAAACCCTGGATGCATTTCCATAACCGTTCTTACTCCCCGCTACTTGTGTGGGATGCGCAGAGCTCTGCCCTCTAGTAGAGAAAGCCAATGCCAAGGTGCCCGAGAAGTCTGAAGGTTACATTTCATCGGACTTTATCAAGATAACCCCAAATCTGGTTAGGCTGACATCAAAACAGAACTATCCTTGGAAAGAAAAGAACAGGAACAGGTCCGTTTTTGGAAAAGAACCAAAAACCTAAAGATAAAATGCAGAATGACAGTCTAATGGTTCGTGGCTAGATAAATGGAAACTTAACTAAAGCTCCGTTTTCTCTGTTCTTTCTGGTCCCCAATCCTCAGTGCCACCTCCCAGCAACTTTAGTGCCAACTGGCTCTCCTGATTTTGCAAATACTATTACAATGAAGGGATGAGGAAAAGGCATTATTTCATAAGAAGGTCACTGCACTTGGCCAATGCCCTAATTGAGCACTGGTCAAATTTATAATCAGCCTTAACAACAAAGGCCTTACCAGGACACCTTTCCAACAAAGGACACCCACCTATAAACTGAAGTCAAAATAAATTACCATAGATAAGAACTCTGCCTTCTATTTAACCCCCACATGCAGATACCACTGCCTATGTACTGACAGTATCAAAATTCCCATCAACCAGGTGGAATACACGCTCCCCAATGCATCCTTTCCCCCAATGACTTCTTCAAAAGGAAGATAGGAAGTCATTTGCAATTTATTTCTCTGAAACAAGGGTTTCTGCAGCCCCCACGCCTTCACACAGATGAGAGCGATGCTGATGCAGACACCACCAAGCAGCCCTGTGCAGCACTGTGGGCCCAAATGACCCAGAGACACCCAGACGGCTACCCAGATTATTGAGGGTTACCTGAATCTGTAACCGAGTCCCTTTCACCCCCTTCTGCGTGATGACATCAAGTGAAAATGGTACGCATTTGGGAGGCAAGAGGCTGACAAGCAGGAAGCACAACTGAGACTGAGCTTTGTTCAGCCTGCAGTGAAATACATGCAGTAAGGGTTAGATACGCGCAGCACAGAAAGAAATCCAGGCACCCTCCCCAGCCAGCGGTGTCAGACTAGGTGTCCTGGGAGAAAGCCGCGGAAGAGTGGAAGGCTGGCGGGGAGGAGGGGGCATAACGGATCCTAATTGTCTCTCTAGGATAAATAACCACCCCCTCCTCCGCAGTCTCCCCCGCCCCCCAGTTCTCCTGTGGTACAGCTTATACTAGCAACAGTAATCGCTCAGAAAGAAAGGGATCTGGGAGGTGGAGAATACCATCTAGGGGCAAAGATACGCTAGCAACATACACTAGGTAAACCCGGTCATATGGGAATGCGGGACGCCTGGTCACCCGCCCAGACACACCAGCGCTGCATTCGCAAGCATCCTTCTTTGGTTTGCCGGTGTCCGCCACCTCATCAAGTCACTGTCACTCTATTTTGCCGATTTCTCTACTCCTTCCAAACCCGTGCAGCGGTCCCTCCATTACACCCCCACCATGAGCGGGATCGGGGACCGCCGCTGCTCTAGCAGAACCCCTCGAGTCCATCCTGCTTTGTCCTGCCGTTGTCCTTCCCGGAGCAAGCGCCTCAGGCGTTTGTAATCCGCACAAAAGACCCCCAACGTCAGGCCCGCCGCTGCACCCTCTTTTCCCAGGAGGGGCCCCCGGGCAACTTCTAGGGGTAGGGAAGGCGCGCAGCTAGGGGCTGGGAGGGGACTAGCCCGGGCGTGTGCGGGCTGGGGGCGCAGCGGGAGCGCGCGGCGCAAGCACGAGGCGAGCTCCCCGGGACCCGCGCTCCAGGGGGCATCCGAGGACTCCCCGGAGCCGCCGCCGGCGCCGCTCCCACGCCCCAGCCGCGCGCCCAACTCCGCCAGCGCTGGGGAGAAACGCAACTCCCGGGACCACCTCCCCGCGCCCCGCCGGGCCCCGTGCTCCCTTCCCCAGGGCTCCCGCGGCCCGGCTGCCCCATTCAGTGTCCAAAGGGTCCCCGCCAACACACCAGGCGGAAGCTGCCCTCCCTGGTTCCCGGCTGCAGCCGCCTTGGGGGCGCAGACATCCCCTCGCGCCCCTTGCTCCGCGCCCGAGCCGGGAGGGTACTAGGCGGAGAAACAGACCGAAACTCACTGACCTTCCTCCGCAGCGCGCTCGGGCGCTCGCTGCACAGGCGACCGCGGCGGCGGCAGCATCGCTGGGTGGTCCCAGCGCGCCCGCCCCGCTCAGCCAGACGCGCGCCGCGGGCCGGCGGCCGCCCGCTCCTCCCGCCGCGGGCTGCGGGGCGGCGCGGGCAGCGCGGCAGCGGCGACGCCTGCAGCCCAGCTCCACGCCCGGCCCTCGGGCGGCGCCCCACCTGCCCGGCTGCCCTCCGTGTCCCTGGTCGGATACCGCCGCCCGGCGCTCGGCACAGAGCGGGAGCTTTATGTGTCACCGCCAGACTAAGAAACCGAAGGGGGTGGGGGCAGGAGGCCGGGCTCCGCGCCCGCGGCACCGCCCCTCCCCGGCGGCTCCACCCCCTCCCCCACCCCACCCATCCGCTCGTCCCGGACTCGGTCTGTCAGTCTGGATTCTCCAAAGCTCCCCCGGGATGAGAGATGCCTGCTCCTTCACGTGTCCTCAGGACCTGGTCCCCAAGTGCCCACCCTCGGCCAGCACCTCAACGTTGTCCTTTCCCCGCGCGGGAGCAGGACCTGAGCTGGAATCAGGTGTGAAAGAAGGTCGAGCGCCGCGGGCTGCAGGGGCGGGTCGAAGTGGCGGCCCGCGGCCCGCCGGGAGGGCCCAGGCGGTGGCTCTGACAGTGTGAGCGAGCAATTTAGATCGTCGCGTTTCCAGAAACGGCCCCGGATCCGTGTCACTGCAAGTTTTTGGCTATCCTAAAAGTTCACGTAGTCTTGCCAGGGCTGGATCCTGCTTTCACAGAGGGGAGAATGCATCTGACTGGACACCTCAAGCCTGGACCTCTTGGGTGGATGGGGTACAGAGAATAGGGGAGCAAGAAGGTGCAAGTCTTAGGAGGTTGTGGAAACGCGAACCACTGGGACCTGGGAGCCCCCCCCAATTCTTCACCTTAACACCCAACTCGGGGCTCACCTTAAAATCTAACTTCTGGAATGGGAGTGTAGCTCAGTGGTAAAGTGCTTGCCTAGCATGCTCAAGGCTCTGGATTCGAATCCCAGTACTACAAAGACACAACAAGCAAAAGCCAACTCCTACCTGGGGGACAAGTTTAGAATGTCTTGTTCCTCCAAGAAAATCTAGACAAGGTCTCTGGCTTCCTCAGCTAACTAAAGCAGGAGAATGGAGGAGCAAGGTCTGTGGCAAAGGATGGTTTTCATGTCCTCTTGGTGCCTTTTTAAAGTATTTCCTTGGAGAGTGAAAACCTAAAACTCTGACTCTGTCAACCTTGCTGGGCCTCCAACTCCGGGGTTGGGTTTAATGATCCCTCCCCTGTGCTGTAGAGCAGAGCCGGTGGCCTCTCCCCACCAGCCTGAACTGGAACTATCTTGAGGTCCTAAGTCCCATGTTCCCTCCCTTAAGTATCTCACTGGATTTCTTCTGCCATGATAATAAAACCCTATGAACTCTTAGGGCCTATGTGTGATCTACTAAAATTTATAATGTTGTCTTGTACCACAAATACAACCTGTTGATGATGTTTCCAAATACTGTTAGTAAGCACATACAGAAAATTGGTCACCTGGAGAGAAACATAACTTGAAGTGTATCAGTGGTCTCTGAGATCCCAATTAAAGCACTGTTTTCTCCATGGCCCCTGATTGATCCTTGTGCCTTTGTTCACCTAAGTTATCACCTCCCCTGTACATCACAGAGGTGTGAAAGCTGTATGCCATCTTAGAAGCCTAAGGTAAGTTCTCAGAGATTTATTTTAAGCTTCAACTTTAGGGCAGAAAAAAATCTTATTTTTAATGAGAAGCTAATGATGCTGGCCAGGAGCTCAGAATAAGGAAGATGAATTATAACACCCTAAGATTTTACCAGAAAAATAAGAATGACTTTCAAGATTACTTTTAAGAAGCTAATTTCAGGGTTCAGTAATTATTCCCAAATGTCTCAACGCTTTTTTTTTTCTGCCACAAATGAAAAGACAATTTTGGGGGGAAGGGGATATTAAGAATTCAGTATAGCCGGGCGCGGTGGCTCACGCTTGTAATCCCAGCACTTAGGGAGGCTGAGACAGGAGAATTGCGAGTTCAAAGCCAGCCTCAGCAATGGCGAGGCACTAAGCAACTCAGTGAGACCCTGTCTCTACATAAAACACAAAATAGGGCTGGGGATGTGGCTCAGGGGTTAAGTGCCCCTGAGTTCAATCCCCGGTACCAAAAAAAAAAAAAAAAAAAAGAATTCAGTATATGTAGAATAAAGGCCTCCACCCTTATTCATTTCCACTGATTGGTATTTTAATTCACAAAGCATCACGGGTGTTCTGCCTTCTGTCCAGTCTTGTAAAGTTGTTACACAGAGAAGGTTAATTAAGTAGGGCAAACTGGGATGGGCCGGTTCTCAAGGCTCCTTGGAGGCCAGCACTGGGCAGGCAGCAACAGTTTGAGTCAGGGAGGAACAGGCAAGAACATGTCACAACAGATTCTTTGGTGAGAAAGTTCCAGGAACACGGCAGCTAGAACCCAGCAGTGTTTAGAGCTGCAGGCTGGCAAACAGTGTGGCTGGAGAAGCCGCCATCACCCTCGAGACCCAGGCACTACCTACGTGTGGGGGAGAGAATAAAGGCAGTGTCCCACGTCTGGGAAAACCAGGGTTATGAGGAAGGGGCCCCAGTCAAATATGCATGAATTCATACAATAGATATTGAGTATTGACCATGTATCAGGAGGGTTGAGACAGAGAAGCAAACACCCAAATCCCTGCACTCACAGAACGCGTGTTCTAATGGAAGAAGCAGATGATACACAATATGAGTAATTAAAATAAATTGTATGTTGAAGAGTGAAAAAGGTAAGGACTAAAAATAAAGCGTGGAAAGAGGTGATGTAGTATGTGTTGAGGGGAATTTTAAATGGGTGGCCAGAGAGGGCCGCTGAACAAGGCACCTTTGGAGCTGAGAACTGAAGGAAGGGAGGGAGCACACAGTGCCAGGAAACAAGAAGACTATTCCACTACCAGAGAGGGTACAAGAAGAGGTCTGCACTTGGCCATGGCAAAGATCGAGATGCTGAAACCTGGTCACAAGGTCAGTGAGAACCATAATTGATGAATGCCAAGTCACCTGCATTTGAAGCAAAGCTGCTTACCTCAGGCAGGTGACTTCTTGAATAAGTCTCTGTATGCACAGCATGAAGTACAGATGCCCAATAAATGTTTATTGAGCTGAACTCTTAAATCTCTAAGAACCTGGGGTGGGGCAAAGATAAATGCGATCCCATAATACCCAGGGCAGCTCTTCTATCAGTGATGACACTTTCACAAAAGAATGTGATGATCTCTCTCCTAGCTTTTGTGACTGTCTTCCTGGTCTTTGAGGACAGGGTCATCTTTCAGCTTGTATTCTCAGCACCTAACACACTTAAGGAGAGAAAGGGGGAGGGGAGGCAAGAAGGAAGAGGGAGGGGAACTGAGACAAGGAAACAAGCAAACCTTTTTAGTGCTTCATACCCTGAAAGATCCAGATCCAGCACCAAACTCAGGGTAAGTTTTCTGTTCAACAGGTTTGAATTTTACATGTTGAAATTGCACTTCAAAACTTCATTACAGCTGGGCGCCGTGGCACACACATATAACCCCAGAGGCTTGGGAGGCTGAGGCAGGAGGATCAGGAATTCAAAGCCAGCCTCAGCAACTTAGCAAGGCCCTAAGTAACTCAGCGAGACCCTATCTCTAAATAAAATACAAAAAAAGGGTTGGGGATGTGGCTCAGTAGTTAAGCGCCCCTGTGTAGTTCAAGTGCTGGCAACAAAAAACAAACAAACAAACAAAAACCTGAATTATGGCAATAGTTGTCCAACCCAGTGAATGTACTAAAAATCAATGAATTCTACATTTAAACAAGTGTCTTTTATGGTGTAAATTCTACATCAATAAAGTTGTTTACAAAGATTAAAGTGGGACCCCAGTTTAGACAGCTTTGCAGACTATCAATGAAAAGACAAGAGACATCTTTACCACACACATTTGATAATAGATATTTAAACCTTCCTAATAGATATTTAAACCAAATTAATCTACAAATTTATTTTTAACTCATGTGATATTAGCCACCTTAGAGTGAAAGGATTCTAAAGAAGTCTTAAAGAATATAGTCTAAGATAATTTACTAATAATTACTGCTAAAGATAGTACACACTTCAAAACTGGCTTTTATTTTGAGGCTCTGCATCAGCCAGTCCCAACAGACTCATTATTCTGGTAAGGTGATCCGAGTGAGAGAAGTACTATATCTGACATATTGTCTCTTACCTATTTAGAACCCAGTGCTATCTAAGGACAGCTAAATTTCATCTGGAACAAAATACTGAAGTATTTTGGAAACCCCAAAGGATTTTGATAGAAACTATATCCAGGATTGCCTTTCTAAAAGTACTGACCCATTGAACAAAGCACCTCTATTCTTTTGCCTCATTTTTTTTTCCTTTTCTGTAATATGGGGGATTGATCCCAGGGCCTGGTACATGCTAACCAAGTGCTTTACCACTGAGCTACATCCCCAGCCCTTAACCCCATTCCAAAGCAGCTGGCCAGAATTATGTGACCAGAATCAAAGGTCCACCCATCAGTTTGGATGCTTACCATAAACAATCAGTATGGCCATTGTGGTGTCCTGGCTGCATGTCAGTTTAGACTGTGATGCTCAAGTCCTCTGGGCCCCTCCACAGTAACAAGGATCAGCTATTTTCTTATCACGTTCATGCTGTTTGCAATTAATGTCGACAATGTTCTTGCTGCCTATTGGACGGGAGTGACCACATGGGATCCCCTGTGGTTGGGAAGGGTTAGAATGTGTAGCTCCCCATCACCCTGTTGTTCTCCACCTCCACCACCTGTCCTGGTCTTCTTTGCAGGTGTACCCTACCTTCTATGCACACATTGGTTTTCTCCTGTCCTACTTACCATCAGCCTTCAGGTTGCTGACATCCACATGGTTCCTCCCCCATCTGTCCATTATACCTGCTGCTGCAGCTGCCAGAAAGTGGAATGGTCCTGCTCGACACAGGAGAAAGGGAACAAAAGGAACAGGAGAGTCTAATACCTTGCCCGGTGACCTTTCCCTCTTTGGCCTGCACCCAGGACCTGCTCTGGTCTAAACCTGGCCTCGCCCAGCTCCTTCTCCCCATTGTCTCTGTCCTCAGCTACAACCAGCCCTCATCATTCAAACTCAAAGCAACCATCTATTCCTGTTGCACCAGTGAGGGGATCTAGACAGTGCGCCCCCTAGTGGTCAGGAAGAGAAGGGGCAAGCTCTGGACAAGGCCTACCAGTCAGGCCCTTGTGGAGGTGGGGGCAAGGCAGCACCTAACAGGGTGTTCCCCACATGCCCTCTGCCTTTCTTGCCTCAGTGACTTTCCCTCACTCTTAGTTTCCTCCTTTCCTAGTGGGCAGAGTGTGCTGGGAGAGACTCTCAACCTTTCTGTGACTCTTTAAAATCCCTTAAAAGTTTGCAGCTGTTTGGTGTGTCTAAATATTTGATTGTTTTTAAGGACACAAATTACTCTGCTATAGGACAAGAGAACCATGTGCAAAATCAATTTGCTACTGTGATTTCTCTTTTATTGATGAATATTTGAATCTGTGTTCCAGACTGTTGCTAACCACTACCTGCAGTATTTCCACATGTGCTTGTAAGAACCCTAGAAGCAATATGATCATCCCCACTTTACAGATGAGGAGACCGATGCCTATGAATCTAAGCACCTTTCCTGTGTTGTGACCAGTAAATGGTGAACAGGGACTTTGTCCAGTCTGCCCACTGCAAAGCACTTCCCCTTAATGGCTACATTGCTCCCATAGCCCACAGCACCCAGGAAATCCACCTGGTTTGGCCCCAAATGCAACTCAGTCTCTTCCAAGCCATTCCTATTTTAACTGAGAATCAGCATGTGACTTCTAAACCAGACACTAGCTCATGGCAGGACCCTAGATCTCCCCCAAGATTTCAAGTGAATCTGTTCTTCCTTATCCTCAGAGCTTTCCTTATGCAGCTACATAAACCTGCATTTATAATTGTCAATCATCAAAGATCCAGTATTTTCAAACTTTCCAAGGGCTTCTCTACTGATCTCTCCTATCCAGACTTACTCAGCTTTGTCCACCTGGATTCATTTTCACCTTCTCTGCACTCTGTGACCCATTGGTTGATCTTGTAATTTGCACTGTGTTCTGCTTTACATAGAAATTAGCAGTTGGCACATCTGTAATGTAAGCAGATCCCCAAAGACTGGAGACCATGCAAAATGAAGTGCTCATGCTCTGCACACAGTCAGGGCTTAAGAAATGTTCATCTGAAATAACCAGCTGGGGCTTTCTTCTTGCTCTATCCAGGGTCATGCTTCCTACAGCCCTTCTCAAAGAATTATCTTTAAGCTATAACAAATTAATATCTTTAAATTGTAAGAAATCTGTTA
Organism: Geosciurus inauris; assembly: GCA_004024805.1. Taxonomy (NCBI): domain Eukaryota; kingdom Metazoa; phylum Chordata; class Mammalia; order Rodentia; family Sciuridae; genus Geosciurus; species Geosciurus inauris. The sequence continues at coordinate 8,263 of PVHX01017263.1, read as the reverse complement.
CGGCCCTGTTACTTCAGGTTAGCCAGAGTGGGGTTTAATATTATTTCAAAATCCGTTTAAAATAAAGAGGGTAGGGAAGGAAGTTGGTATGGGAAAGATAAAGACTGATGATTGTCATGATAATTCTCACTCTGGGCTTTACAGGAATGTGGACTTCCCAATATCAATGTTATCCAAAGGGTCCTTATGCTGTGCTATGGGTTGGTTTCCCCCCAAAATTCACATATACAAAGCCTAACCCCCAGTAACCTCAGAATGTGGCTGTGTTGGGGAGTTAGGGTCTTAACAGAGGTATTAGAGTAGGCCCTAATCCAAAATGACCAGGGCTGATACAAGAAAGGAAAATTTGGACACAGATAAGTACAAAGAAAAGGTGATGAGAAGACACGGGGTACAGATAACCATCAATAAGCCAGGGAGAAAGACCTGGAATAAGGCTTTCCTTAACAGCCCTCAAAAGGAGCAACCCTCCGAACACCTTGGTCTCAGGCTTCCAACCTCCAGAATTGCGAGACAATGAACTTGTTGTTCAAGCACTCAGTCTGTGGTGCTTTGTTATGGTAGCAAACTAATACCTCCTAGGACTCTTGTTCACTCCAAATTGGATCCCACAACCCACAGCAGTTCATCACCTCAGTGCCGTTTCCTTATTGTGTATTTACCTGCATGAATGGGTAAGCTAAGAAGATAACCAACCAACGGTGCATTTACAAATTTTGGGGAAGAAAAATAGTTATGATAACTACCATTTATGAAGCATTTATTGTGTATGTTAGTAATGAAATTACATTCAATAGAGTAATGTGTATAAATCACTATCCTAAGTATTTTGTAAGCATTATCTCATTTGATCCTCCCAGCCACCCAATTCGGGGAGGTATTGTTACCCTCAGTTCACGGTTGTGGAAATTGAGGCTCAAAGATTTGTATGTAAGTTGCCCAAGATGTCATAGTTCAATAATACTCAAGGCCTGACTGTGATCTGCTGGTTATCTATTTTGCTCTTCTTCCATGTGGTGTATCTGCTCTTCCGTTCCGGCACCCACCCTATCCCAGATGCCCTGGACCATCCCAGCTAGTGCTGCAGTCACTTAGGGTAGTACCATTTCTCTCACCACTGATTGGCAGGTATGAAAATGTGACCCAGCTCTGGACAGTGAGAGGGAGTTGGCTGGAAGGTTTTTAGAAAAGGGTTCTTCACCATCAAAGAGATGCACAAAGCAACAGCTCCTTTTCTGCTACTGGATTTTACCTCTGCATGTGATGTCAGGATGGTAGCAACCATCTTGCAACGATGAGGAGGGTTTCCATGATGGATATGCTAACAGGGAGGATGGAGAAGAATCAGGGCTGATGGACGTCACTCTGTCCAAGAGGACCAACCCTGAAAGTGTTTTCCCTCTGTTTCTCACTTTGGGCAATGATAAATCTCCTATTATTTAAGCCATTTTGTGCTGCTTTTCTGCTATCTGCTGTTGAAATCATCTCAGTATGGCCCTTCTACAAGTATGCTTTGAATTTCCACAGTAAGAGATGTTTTTGGATACCAGGTTATTAGAAACTAATATCCTCAAATTTATTGCCATATAGACTTTCTAAGGCCCCACAGAGAGAAACAGCATTTTGTTGTTTCATTTTTCAAATTTGGGTGAAATATACATAAAATTTATCATTTTGAACATTTTTAAGCAGTTCAACTGGCAATAAATACATCCAATTATGACCAGTATCTATCTTTAGGACTTTTCATCCTCCCATACAGAAACTCCACCTAGTAAATAATAACTCCCACCCCCTCTCCCCAGCTCCTGGCAACCACCCTTCTACTTCCTGTCTCTGTGAGTCTGCCTTGGGTAAGGACCTCAAATAAGTAGAATCAGATGATTCTTGTCCTTTTTTATCAGGCTTATTTAAATTTAGTCTAGTGTTTTCAGGGGTCATCTACGTTGTAGCATGTGACAGAATTTCTTTCCATTTAAAGGTTGAGTCATATCCCATTGGTAGACTGCTTTAATACATGCATCTATTGACGGACATCTGGATTGTTTCCATCTTTGGGCTGTTATGAATAATGTTGCTGTGAACATGCATGTACAAGTATCTGTTCAAGTCTCTGCTTTCAATTCTTTGGGGTATATACCCAGAAGTGGATCAGGATCACACGGGAATTCTATTTTTGAATTTTTGAGGAATTGCCACACTATTTTCTGTAGCAGCCATACCATTTTACATTCCCACCCCCACTGTACAAATTCCAATTTCTCCACATCCTGACCTATGCTTGTCGTGTTCTGTTTTGTCGTTGTTGTTGTTATTGTTGTTTTTCATAGCTATCCCAGTGGGTAGGAAGTGGTATCTCACTGTGGTTTCAATTTGCTTTTCTCTAATAATTGGTGAATTTGAGCTTCTCTTCCTGTGCTGATTGGCCATTTGTATATTTTCTTTGGGGAAATATCTGTTCAAGACCTCTTCCCATTTCCTTTTGTTGTTGTTGTTTGGTACCAGGGATTGAACTCAGGGATACTCAACCACTAAGCCACATCCCCAGCCCGATTTTGTATTCTATGTAGAGACAGGGTCTCACTGAGTTGCTTAGCACCTCGCTTTTGCTGAGGCTGGCTTTGAACCCACAATCCTCCTGCCTCAGCCTCCCAAGCCTCTAGGTATTACAGGCATGCGCCACCACACCCAGCTTTTTTCCCATTTCTGAAATGAGTTGTTTGCTGTTGGGTTTTGTTCTTATTGAGCTTTAGCTATTTGTACATTCTGGATTTTCATCTTATCAGATATGGGATTTGCAAATATTTTCTTCCATCCTATGGGGTGACTTTTTACTCTGTGGACAGTGTCCTTTGTTACACAAACAGAAACAGCATTTCTTTTAGAGGATTCTCTTAATAATATGGAGTTCATCCATTCTTCAAAGTATTATAAAATCCATTCCTAAATTAAGTAATTAAGTAAGACCACCAGAGCTGGACACCTGGTCTGATTCACGTTACCCACTCACCCCCATATTTGTTCATTCTCCCATTCAGGCACTTGCTCCTATGTCCAGAGCCCCGCCCATGTGCAAGTCTGTGCTCATGGATTTTACTGAGTTATAATGTGTTGCCCCTGGTAGGAAGAACATTAGAAGAACTGGCCTTGTGATGCTTATTGCTGAGTCCACAGTATGTGTTGCCAGTAATGTCCCTAAAGAATTTTTATTATGTCTCAATTATGAAGATCCAGGAGAGAAATTTCCTTCTGGTCTTCTATCAGGGACATTTGTGCTCTCTCCTTAGCCACTGATCACAGGTAATGTACATCTCCTACCCAATCATTCTTTTCTTCTCACTATGTTTTCTGGAAATCTTGTCACATTGGTGGGCAATTTCTAGTGAGCAAACTGGACAGGACAGTCTAACACTCTTTCTAATGTAATAAACTCAGTTCTAGCTTAACCTCCCTAACTAATCTAACTGATGTTTCCTTTGCCTCATTAAAAAGCTACTTTTAAGGGCTGGGATTGTGGCTCAGTGGTAGAGTGCTTGCCTAGCCTAGCATGCGTGAGGCACTGGGTTCGATCCTCAGCAACATATAAAAATAAAGATATTCTGTCCACCCACGCTAAAAAGTATTTTTAAAAAGCTACTTTTAAGTTTTATGTTAACTATCCCTTTTGATTCTGCCTTAAAATCCTTTTTAAAACAATAAGGCAAAAATCAAATAAATGGTCAAATATGGTTACTATCATTTTGTAGGACCCAATACAAAGTGGAAATGTGGGGCCCCTGCCCCAAAGCTAAAAGAATTCCAAGATGGCAATAACAGAGCCTTAAACTCAATGCTGGACCCTTCTACGTGCAGAACTTCATGTGGCCATATAGGTCACATATCCACGAAGCCGGCTCTGCCAACTACCGTGATCCTCAGAAACCTGGGAAATCATTCATACAATTTAGTAATGACATTTCATCTATTCAAGTTCAAGAATACTAGAGAACCAAGATGCATCATGCACACCTTTGTATATGTGAGTACAGAGGCAGAGAGATGGGAAAAATTAAAGATGAGTTCAGGGATTATATTTAACTAAAACTAATAATTTCTTATAAACTTCTAGATAGACAGTTTCTTGGTTCATGCCTCTGGTTCACCTTTGCTTTCCCCCACAGCTCTAGCATGGTGATCACATAATAGGAACTCAAAACATTCGTTGGCTAGCTGGGTGCATATGGGCTGCTATGGTTTGGATATGATTTGCTCCCTCCAGAATCCATGTTGAAATTTGGTCCACAGTGTAACAGTGCTGGGAAGCAGGACCCTGAAGAGGTGATTAGGTCATTAAGAGGAATTAATGCCCCTCTCAAAAGACTGGGTTGATTCATTCAGGAGTTAATACATTCACAGCCATGAGTTAAGCAGCACAAGGCCTCAACAGATGCAACTGTCTGATCTTGGACAGTGATCAGAGAAGTGAGAACACAAGACTAGCGCCATTTTGGTGACTCAGGGCCTTTGTCCCCAACCCCCACCCAGTTCCTGGAAAAGCAAAAAAAAAAAAAAAAAAATTGCGTGTTCTCTGGCGCCAGCAAGTCTTTTCGCAAACTAGGGCCAGCCAATCAGAAAACACAGCACTGACCCCATGTTAGCCAAACCTATCAGCCTGAGGGTCAGTTGACCACACCCTTCATCAAATCCTATAATGACAAGACAGGAATTCCTCTACGCGGGTTCACCTTTCCCCAATCCTGTAATGCCAAGGTGGGTACTCCCCTGCTTGCAGTTGGAACCCATAAAGATCCCTGCTTCCGCTGGGCGCAGTGGCTCAAGCCTGTAATCCCAGCACTTAGGGAGGCTGAGACAGGAGAATCGCGAGTTCAAAGCCAGCCTCAGCAAGGGAGAGGTGCTAAGCAACTCAGTGGGACCCTGTCTCTACATAAAACACACAATAGGGCTGGGGATGTGGCTCAGTGGTCGAGTGCCCCTGAGTTCAATCCCTGGTACAAAAAAAAAAAAAAAAGTCAACTCACGTATGAAACCAATGTGTGTATAAGTTGACAAATGTGTATTCTTTGGTGACAGCTGCGAGATGGGTATTAAAGGTCAACATGGACAACACGTTCTCTGATTGCCCCACAGACTTCCATTCAGTGGCACTAAATTCTGTCCTTGGAAAGTTTCCATCAGATTGTTTCCCTCGTGGATCCCCACAACTGCACCCATTAGCGGCCCATGGTAAAAACCGACTGGGTGAGGTGGAGAGTTGCAGGGCCACCTTTGAGATTTAAGGTGGTCAGTTAAGAGAAGATGAATGGGAAGATGAATTGGGAGATGAAGTAGCTGGGGTGGCTGTTGTGCTGGGGTTGTGGTGCAAAGCTCACAGCAAGTGGTTTGTTATTGTTTTTGTTGTTTTTTGCTATTGTTTTTGTGGTACTGGGGATCAGGGCCTCAGGCATGCTAGCAAGCACTCTGTCACTGAGCTACATCCCAGCCCTTTTTATTTTGAGACAGGCTCTTACTAAATCATCCAGGCCAGCCTCAAACTTGGGATCCTCTTGCTTCAGCCTCCTGTGACAGTGCCTGCCTAAGTTCCTCTTTTTATTGTTGTCTGGGTAAAGTAGAGTCCACTGCATGGGGCATATGCCTGGGTTGCTGTGTCTCTCTGGCCACAATAATTGACTCAAGAGTGGGCTCATAACAAGCTAGGCCAGTGTGCACTATTCCTAGGAGACTTTACATAGAGTCAACAGAAAAGAAGCGTCTCTTCTTCTGAGATCACAGACATATCGAGGGAGACTTCTCACTGGACATGCCAGTGACCATCTTGACCACAATACAGAGACTACAATCTGTTATGGAAGGAAGTAGAAGTGAAGAGGAAATCCATCCTAGAGACTTGCCTGAGCTCTGGCGTTCTGCAAAGCCACAGTTCCTCTAGATTTAGTTACTTTTATTTGCATTAGTTTGAGATTAGTGATTGTCAGTGTTATTCAAAAGAGGCCAATGGATCTTGGTCTTGCAGATTGAGAAGCTGTTTATCAGATGTAGATGTACAAAGGCTTCAGGTCATGTTAGAGAGAAAGAAGCCAGTGCAAACACGTTGTCATGTGATTTAGAGTCCAAGAAAAGTCAGGCATGCAAGGCAAGAGCGAAGGCTGCCCCACAAAAGGTGAGAAAGAAGGGCAAGAGGCTCAGGTAGGAAAAAGCCTCTGACTCCAGAGGGAAGGTCAGGGTTTGGGGCGCATTTTACAGAGGGAGAGCCCACGTTAGTGACAATATTTTATAATAACCCATCTGTGCTTCAGAAAGGCAGGATAAATAGATGTTATATGTATATGTAGACATTGTATATGCTAATTATAAATTAGAAAGCTCTTCAGATTATATCTAGTAGTTTAATATATTTTGAGTCACATGAGGGTGGAGATAGCACATGGAAAAATATTATCTATAGCACTAGATAAGAATCACCTGAGCCGGGCATGGTGGCAAACTTCTGTGATCCCAGCTACTCTGGAGGCTGAGGCAGGAGGATTGCAAGTTTGAAGCCAGCCTGGGCAACTTAGTGATGAGATGCTATCTCAAAAGAAAAAATTAAAAGGGCCAGGAAGTAGTAGAGTACTTGCCTAGCATGTGTGAGGCCCTGAGTTTGATCCTCAATATTCTTAAAAACTCATTTGTTAAAGTAGGGGGTCCAGAGTAGATGGAGAGGAAATAGGACCCTCATATACACACACTGAGTGCAAGACAGCTGCACATTGTTAGCCAAACCTCTTGATATCCTTCTCTGGAATTTAACCAGTCCAGCTAGAGAGAGAAGTCTGGGGCAGTTTTGTGGACAGCCTCCACTTCCAGGCCTCATGGGCACTGATCTTGTCTTTACTCTTCTGCCCTCCAGGTCAGAGATGCTCAAACCTGTTAGGGTACCCCTTCCCCTCCACACACTTACCCTCTTGGTCAAAGGGTGGAAGAAGAAGAAGGAGGGATGACGCCTCTGCTGTGAGACCCGTTACTCTGCCTTTTCTTTCCAATTATCCACAACGCGCTTGGGATGACTGTCCTCTCCAAGCAAAGTCCAGGAACTTTGCTGTGAGCTATGCAACCTGACCCCAGCACAACTCCTGCAGACCTTGGATCTCATCTGAATATACCTCCGCCACCACCTCAGAATGGAACTCAGTAATGTTTAAAGATTTGAATTTTAAGAAAAGAAGGAGGGAGTGAGGAGCTGGTCCTGGAGCTTGCTAGTGTAGCTGTCACTTCTGAACACTGACCTGTGCAGGGGAAGTGAGAGTCAGGACTGTCTCAGAGAAGTACCAGCAGTGAGAGCGCTTTGGAGGCCCACAGAGACCTAAATGTTCGTATATTGAAAAGGAGAGAGAAACTACAGAGTTCAGAACAAAGTCTAAGACTATTTGACAAATTAATTCTAACAGATTCTATAAATGTGTATATGGATGGATGGTATATATGGAGAGATAAATATAGCTCTCTGATGAATGCATATATATATAATGTGTATGGAGAGAGAGAAAAGGAGAGGAGAGACACATATACATTTATATGTATATAAATGTATCATACACATCCTACCATAAAAATCAAAGTATTTTTAAAAGCAGAAATTAGAACCAGGCATATTAAAACTTAAGAATTTGGCCAAAATTGAACCCAGTACCAATTCAAAATTTTTAAAGTTTTCACTGTAATTCAAGAAACATTGGAAAAAGAAAAACTAATCATTTGACTCTAGAAGCTATAAAAAAGATCCTAAAATAACTACAATAAAGAGAAGGAAGAAAATAATTGAGATAAAAATCTCCAAATCAGATTAGGGATTGGCAAGCAAATTCATGAGCTTTATATTCCAGGGAAAAATAAGTAGGTTATGTCTGAAAACTTACATGCAGAAAAATAAGAAAAATAACCATAAGGCAACTTTGGAAGTGGACAAGTACAGGATGACTTTGATGATGGAGGGACATCAAGTCTCACGGCAGACTTGCTCACACAGCTCTTACACCATGTTCAACTCGGTGCTAGGAAGTCTCATAATCTGGCCATTTTCTGAGAGATGTAAATTTCCAACATGGGAACCAAAACCAGTAACATGTACTAGAGCAATAACAGTAAAATGAACTGAAAAAATATCAAAGAATTATTTCCCAAAAGAAGGTTCCAGAACTAGTTTGCTGCAGAGAGATTTTTTTAAAACTTTCTCAATGAATGAAAATTCTCTTCCTCTATAATTTGTTCTAGAGTATATAAAAAAAAA
>PVHX01017262.1:0-40550 GCA_004024805.1 Geosciurus inauris | reverse complement strand
AGCTGGAGGCAGGGTGGTGTAGCAGGAAGAGCGCCAACTCTTGCAGCGGCAAGCCTGGCTCTGCCTCATAAACTGTGTGAGCTTGGGCAAGTTACTGAACCTCTCTGAGCTTCTTTCTTCATCTATAAATGGAGCTATTATTACTTACCTCTTTCACTTGCGTAAGGGAACACTGAAAATTTCTTGAATGAACGAAATAAATGAATGGATAGATGGAAGGATAATGAAAACAGAAGACAAGGAAAGGAGAGGAGGAGGAAAGGAAAGGAAAAGCACACTCCTTGCAAGGTTTGTGGACTGCCTTCTCAGGCCAAAGGCTGATCCTCTTAGGGGACTCCTGGGAGACAAGGATAGAAAGGGATGGTTCAGGCTGAACAGACATTGGCCCTCTATCTCCACTAGTTTCTTCCTCTCTGGGATCCAATGGCTGGTGAGTCCCTAGGTCCATGTTTCACAGTGATCCCCCAAGGCTGAGGTACTCATCAGCCCCCGCCTCCCAGAGGCAGCATCCCACACCCTAGCCAAGCCCAGCTCCTGCAGTGGGATCTGCTGACCCCAGCTCAGTCCTCTACCTTGATGGATTTGCCACAATCCGGTGAAGGGACCCACGCTGCCCGCCAGTTCACACTTCTGAGCCCACGGGCCATTGTCTCCTAGAAACCAGAAAAGCAACACGTAAGGGTCAGTAGGGTGGGGGACACTGTCACCAGTATCCCTCTTTGAGCCTATATATCCCTGTGCACAGCAGGAGACTGGACAGAAGAAGGATTTGTAGAAATAATCCTGAGCCCCACCCTTGAAGAAGCCCCTTGACAAGAGCTGTCTCTACTAAGCGGCCCAGGTGGGGGGAGGCTCCCCGCCCCAGCCAGTCCACCCAAGCCTCTTGCTTTACACGGCTTGCCTTGCCTATGTGTTTAGCACTGGCATTGGCACCAGCCAGCAACTGCTCACTGAGCATCTATTATGCACCTAGTGCTTCATATCCAGCATCTCGTAAGATTCCAACATGCTATAGAGTAGGTTCTACTAGAAGCCCAAGTTTTTGAAGTTAGAGTGTTAAGATAACGCTCCCAATAGTAGAATACAGATTCAAATCCAGGTCTGGACCTGACCCAAAAGGAGTGCTTTTCACCACTGCCCTTGCTCCAGAAAGGGACCTGAGACACACAATCCATGTATGGGCTCTTTCAAAGGGTCACTAGTTCAGCTCCACAAGGGCCACTTAGCCAAAAGATATGACCTGGTGACCAGTAGCAACTGGAGTCTTTGGGACCGGGCAGATGCTGAGCTGCCCCAAGACTGCAGTTCACAATGTCAAAGTCATCCATTGGCAATTAAGAGCAAGGCCCAGGAAGCCCTCCTCAACACTCTTGGGGTCAGCAAAATGCATTGCTCCATCTGCACAAATCTTTCCAGGGACCCAGCCATGGAGTGCCCAGTAGATACATGCTCAGCATTGAAGCCAACCACCATCATCAGGGGCCCGAGGTCAAAGCAAGTCCCTGCCCTGTTAAAGAGGATCATTGCCAAGGCTCTGCTCTTCATGGGGCAGGTGCAGGGTTATCCATGACACGCAGCCAGGCTGGCTGGTTCTCACTCCTTTACCTGTAAACCAGAGGAGTGTGTTTTCTTTTGCCATGTGGTCAACCTTGTCCTTGATCTGACCCACCAGACTGTCCATCTCCCGGAGACTCGCACGATATGGGCTTTGGCCCCACGGGTTTGCCAATGGCCCAGCCACAGATAAGGGCACATGCATATGAGCCAGGGCCACGTAGAGCAGGAAGGGTCTTCCGCTGGCACTGAAACAAATGGGAGACACGAGAGGTGACTGTGCCTCTGGGATCCTCCCTGACCTGGGGGGCATCCCCCAAAGGGTTTGCCATGGGCTCAAGGACACATTTATCTATAACCTTCCAAGGACATGTGGAGATCATCTGGTTAGCTGGTTATAAATGAGAAGGTTGTAAACCAGGCGCAGTGGCGCATGCCGGTAATCCCAGTGGCTCAGAAGGCTGAGGCAGGAGGATTGCAAGTTCGAAGCCAGCCTCAGCAACGGTGAGGCACTAGGCAACTCAGTGAGACCCTGTCTCTAAATAAAATACAAAATAGGGCTGAGGATGTGGTTCAGTGATTGAGTACCCCTGAGTTCAATCCTGGTACCAAAAACAAAAAAAAAGATCCCTATGTAAATGAAAATATTGTAATAACAGTCCTTCAGCATTTATTTAGAACATATTATAGGGGACTCATGTTGTCCAAGCTCCTCCCCTTAATAACCCCATGTTCTTTTTATCAGCCAATGAATCAGAAGCTTAGCGGATTAAAGGACTGTCCCAGGTTAGGCAACTAGAAAGTAACAGTCTCAGATCTGGCAGAGGGCAAAGCCCTTGCTCTTAACTGCTGCACTGTAAGGTACCATCATCCAGACCATCACGGCACCCTAAGGAAGGAATGAACAGCTCAAGTTGACCACAGGGAATCCCACAGATGCATATGACCACTGGGAGCCATTTAGATCAAGGCTCTGTTTGAAGCCTAGGTGCCTGGCTGCCTCTATGCTAATCCCGACCACCCTGGAAGATGCAAAATCAAAGGCCGGAAAGGAAGCGAGGAAGTCTCCATGCAAAGGCCCTGTGGCCTCTAGTATTGCTCTGAAAGCTGTCTCTCCCTACCTCCTTCCCAAGCAAGAGCAGCTAGAGAACCAGTAGCTGTCCTCTTCTGTAGCAAGGACCCTGGTGGAGGTCCTTCCCCTAGACCACTCCCACAGGAGGGTTTCTGTTAAAGCACACAGAGAAAGTGCCTGAGTGAGCTCAGTTAAGTACACACAAAGGGTGGGGACAGAAGCAGGGCCCCTTTATACACCAGTTCACCCACACACTGGACTTTCAAATCATCCGCATGTTCTCCTGCGCTCACTCCGGGCCATACCACCCCCAGCCTCAGCCACGCCCTGGCAGCTTCTTGCACACTGGCCCCGAGGTCCACTGATAAGAACTGGGCTTGTCCTTAGCTCTCTCTGACAGACATAAAACCCAGGGCACCAAGACGGGGCCTCAGCCTTCCCCACATAGCCGAAGGTTCCTCACCATGCGTCTACAGCTGTGCCATCCAGTGGAGCAGCCACAGACCTCTGGGGCTATGTGCATTGAATTAATGAAAATGAAGTAAAATTTAAAATCCAATGCTACAACAGAGATGACCCTTGAAGACATTATGCTAAATCCAGTCACCGAAAGACAAATACATACGGTTCCACTGGTCCCTGGCAAAGTTAAATTCAGAGATAGAAAGTAGAACAATGAGTGGCCTGGGAATGGGGGTAAGAAAAATGCAGAGTTCCTGCTTAACAGGTACAGAGGTTCAGTTAGGAGAGATGAAAGCGTTCTGGAGGGAGACAGGGGTGATGGCTGCAGAGCAATGTGACTATGCTTAACACCGCAGAACTTTATACCAAAACAGTTAAGGCAGCGATTTTTATGTTACATGTATGTAACACATTCAGACCTATGAAATCCCACGTAATGGCATGCTTTGGCTCATCTCTACCTTCAGTGATAACTCATGGGTGGCTAGAAATCAGCTACAGTGAGCGTATTTACCCCACAGAAACAGGGGCACATGACAGACTGGGGCTGTTTTCTGAGAGCTATTTGCTAAATATTTCCCAGCTCACTACTACATGCAGTTACCATGCGCACACTGTGTCCCACCCACCACCACCATCCTCCAGACTGCCACCTTTATCCAAGTCACATTAGCACCTGGGGCCAGAAGTTCAAAGAGGTGGATGGCAATGAGGGATGGCAGAGTAGGCAGATGAAGAACACAGGCTTGGGAAATCTGTAGCCACATCTCAGGATTTTTTATTTCATGGCTACACGCCACCCTGATTATAAGCAATTGAGTTATTCTCCATCTTCGGTAAAATGGCGAAACCATATCTCCCTAACAAAGTCACTAGGATTATGAACTGCCTATAGCAAACATTCAATAAATAGCAGCTTTTTTATTAGTCATTATGAATGCAGGCTAGCGGAGTAAGGATACATGGTGCCCAGGGAGGTACCTCTTTCCCACATCCTGAGGATAGGCGAGGATTCACAAAGATGACATCATGCAGGGTCTACACAAACTGGTCTCTGGGGCATCTGTCTCTCAAGCTACCTCTTCGGTATGGGCCTGGGCTGAATGGAAAATAGAGTGGGGGGGACCAGGTGCTTTCAGGGTGGGAAAAAAAGCTGATTATTAGTGGGTTTCCATTTATGTTTAAAAAATGTTGACTTCAATTAAGCCTTAATGAAGCTGTGAGAAAATGTGTCTATGCACCAGCAGAGAACAGGGCTGGAAGAACACGTTCAAATCTATGAAAATGGTTATCTCTGGGGTGTGGGATTCAGGGTGATATTTTTTTCTGTTTGCTTCTCTCTGTTTTCAGAGATTTCTAAAGGCAGCACACTATCTGTGTGGCAAAACAAGCAGAGTGGTAAGCAGAGAAAAAAACCCAGGGATGATGCCACAGGAGATTCCAGCAGAGAAAAAACAGGCCGGGGCACAGAGATGAGCTGGAGATTAAGACCCAGAGCCTGTCAGGCCCAAGAAAACACGTGCTCTGAAATGCAGAACAACGGGCGAGAGGTGCCCACCTCTCTAAGAGGGTCTCCAGCTGGTGTCTGGCCAGAGGAAGGCAGGCCTGGGTGAGGCAGGGCTTCCCTCAAGCTGGGAGGAGTGGGGCAGCTCCCTACCCACGCTGGCCTCTAGGGTGACCCCTCAGATCTCTAGAATAGATGCAGCAGCAGCTACTTGTTCCTATGCTTCCCCATTTCCCTTTGAACTTGACATTATGGCAACCTTAACAAACCCAGACTTGACACACAGTTCCCTTGTAGAATCCTGCTGGGGTTCCCCGCAGCCTGCGGGATCCACTGCAACACTTCAGTATGTATTTGCAACCTTCCCAACCTGGGTCTCCCTGCTGCCTTCCATCCCCCTGCAATGCTCTGCCTGTCTGCCAGCTTCCCACCCCACCTCCTCGACCTTCCTGCACCTCAGCCATGCTGAGCAGCACCCTCCTGCCTCAGCTTCCTGAGTCGCTGGGATTACAGGTTTGTGACACCGTGCCTAGCTCTTCCTTTTCTGATGATACTTATCCCATCCTGTGGCTCCACCCTCACAACCTCATGCAAACCTAGTTACCTCCCAAAGGCCTCACCTCCTAATACCATCCATTAGGGGTTAGGGCTTCCACATATGAATCTAGAGTGTGACAGACATACAGTCTCTAACACACTGGAATACTGACCATACACTAGGTTTCCCAGAAGCCTCTGATTTCAAATATCCTAAGCTACCATTTATCCCAATCCCAAATACACTCTGGTTCAATGCAGTCTCAGACTCTCCCTGTAAAGGACCCTCTGGTTCTGCAACCCAGGTGCCCATGAGATCAACTCCCTGCCTACTTTTCTATCAGGGCTTTGCCTACTACTTTAAAAACCCAAATCCAGGATTAGCATTTAGCAATACTGTAGATGAAGGGTCTAAACTCAAGTGAAGACCCAAGTAAAAACTTTCAAAGGCTGAGGATGTGCCTCAGTGGCGGAGTGTTTGTCTAGCATGTGTGAGGTCCTAGGTTCAGTCCTCAGTAAAACACACACACACACACCCTTCAAAGGAGTCCTAGGGAGAGGCTTTTTGCCAAGAACAAGCAGGAAGACACACTTGAGGGACAGCTGGTCGTTCTGACAAATAGGTCCAAGTGGAAGGAAGGGCAGGTGGGGTGGCGTCCTGAGGAGGAAGGAGCAGAGGTCTACGGGCCTCTTCTGCTGAGGCTTAGAGAGTCACAGGTGAATCAGCAGGTCAAATCCCAAAGAAATCTGCATGCCTGAGAATCACCTTTTATAAAGTGAAAAGCCAACAGGGTCCATGACTTTTAACTAATTAATAAACTAGCAAATTCTTCCCTCTTTTTCATTTGATAAGGAGAATAGAGTTCATTTATATCTTAATTCATTAATTAACTGGTAAATATCCAAGTACCATGCCCATGGCACAGCAGGTATTAAACAGTTCCTGGTCCCCAGCCATAGCTCCCCCTCAGAAACCTGCGCTGTTTGAGCCTGATATAGTGGTGCACGCCTGTAATCCCAGAAACCCAGGAGGCTGAGGCAGGAGGATCACGAGTTCAAGGCCAGCCTCAGCAACTTACCAAGCTCTTGTCTCAAAATAAAAATATAAGAAGGACTAGGTCCGTAGCTCAGTGGTAGAGTACCCTTGGGTTCGATCCTCTAGCAAGGGCAGGGGGAGAAGAAGAAGAAGGGGAAAAAAAGAGAGAGAAGAAAAGAAAAAGATTTAAAAAAAAAAACCAAACAAACCTGTGTTGTTAGAAACATTGCAAAGGCAAGAGAGGACTGTCCCCACCTGCCATGAAGCATCCACTAGCTGTGGCACATGACAGCTTAAAACCATCTCAAAGTTCCAGGGATGTTTGACCCTCCAGAAGGGAGAAGGAACTTTACCCTTTTTATGGTAGCAATCTGAGAAAAATCAATTGTGTTTCTCAAAAAAGTCCGGCTGAACCATTCAGTTGTGATCTTGAAGGTCCACAGGGGCTGCTCCTGAGAGAAAGGCCTTCAACGGCGGATCTGATCATCAAGAGAACATGATAACTGGATCTCCGTCATTGTCCAACATGGCTGAGCAAAGGGTGGAAGATGCTTGCACGTTTGAGGAACCACGTTTGAGGTAGCAGCTGTCCCCTTACACGACCTGATACCAATCCACAGGGGAGTCTTAATTCTGCACAAGCAGATTGCCATGCAGAACTTTTTTTTTTTTTTTTTTTTTCTCATTTAGAGTGAGACTATGGACCTAACGGAAATTATTCCATTGCCCTTGAGGGGGTTTACAATCTGGAAGGAAAGAGAAGATGAGCACACACTGGATTACTCTTGACTCCAACCAGACAGAGGTCACAGACCAGCAGGCCTCACACATGCAGGGTTTGTTAGAGAGATGCTGTGGCGTGGGCTTTGTTTTTTGCTTTTTGTTCTTTTTAATTGGTAAATTCTAACATTTCAAGATCATGAGATTTCAAATAAGAGCTAAATATCCTGTCTCTCTTGGAAAGTGGAAATATCTGGCATTGCAGGCTCACGTTCCCATCAAGCAGCACTATGCAGCTGGGACTAGGTAGCAGCTGTCCCCTTACATGAGGTGTATGTTTGCCTGCTCACCAAAGGCCCCACCATTCCCTAATACCTCACACTCAGCCTGTTTCTCTCTTTACGGTTACCTTTTGGGCCCTGTAGATGCAGAAATTTGTAACCCTGTTTGACAGGCTGAATGATGACCTCCAAAGATACCTGGGGTCTAATTCCTGGAATTTGGGTAAGTTGCCTTATATGGCAGGTGGGACTTAACAGGTGCAATTATGTTAAGGATCTTGAGATAGAGAGATTATCTTAGATTCTCCTGGTTGAACCTAAATGCAATCACAAGTATCTTTAAAAGAGGAAAACAGAGGGAGATTGGACAACAGATGTTGAAATGGCAATGGAACAACAGAAGTCAAGATCAGAATGATGTGACCATAAGCCAAGGAATGTTAGCAGTGACTAGAAACTAGAAGAGACAAGGAAAAATTCTTCCCTGGAAACTCCAGAAAGAAATAGCCCCGCTCACACCTTGATTCTAACCCTCTAAGACTCATTTCCAACATCTGTCCTCCAGATCTGCAGGAGAGTAAGTTACTGTTGCTTTAGCCACTACATTGGTAGTTGTTTGTTACAGCAGCAACAGGAAACTAATACACCTCACTAAATGACAAATTCAACAACTGTGCCCAGAATAGAGTGACAGGCCCTACTCTCAAGCAGCCTACAGCCTGGTAGGAGAAAACAGAATGAATCCTGACTACAGGACATGAGCAAAGCCAGATGTGGGACACTCCCAGAAACATGCTAGAAACAATGTGAGGAACTTCTAACCCAGGACTAGAGGTTCCAGGGAGACAGTCTTCCGGTTTTACTTACAGGAGACATGCATGCATCCTTCTTTGTTGGGCAACATAACAAAACTCTGCCATAGCCTTGGGCGGGCTGAGGTCAGGGCACACAGCGTGTGGAGGGGTGGGGAGGGACAGGCCCGCGCCGAGAAAGCGGGCTCCTCACCTTGCCTGCTGGATGAACTGGGTCGCCTTCTCGGCATACTTCTGCGCGAGGCTGCTCAGGTTCACAGGCTGTTCCACAATGTTGAGGTTTTCATAAAGAGGAAGGGCGATGTCTGTGTAGCAGTCCTTTTCAAGGTTCCTGCTGGAGGCCACAGACAGGGAAGTCTTCATTTCTACGCCTTAAGTAGCCACACAGTAGAACAAAAAGCTTTGCTGCAACGATTGCACACAAATACAGAACACTGCACAGCCGGGCTGCAAGTGATTTTACCAGTCGGTCATTTCCTCCAAGTTTCAAACCAAATATGGAGTGCTTGCCTCCGTTCCCTTGGAATAGATCTTTGGGTTCTTAGGAAGGCTGGCCAGACTCTGGGATGCTGACACTCTTACCAGCTAGGAACATTACTGCTCCCATTTTTCAGGGAGATATACTGAGGTATGAACAGGCCAGGTTATTTCAAGTAGAGTCCCAGAGCCAATGAGCAGCCCTTCTCTGGCTTTCTCCACTAACTCTGTGAGGAGTAACATCTGGTACTACCCCAAGTCCACGGTCAGGAATTCACAGGACACAAAATGCAATGATAGGATGTCAGATATAACAAGGGCTGGGCGATTTTAATTCTGAACCATGTCTGAAGAACTTGGAGAAATATTAACAAGTGGGGGACGTGGGGGTAGAGGAGTCCAACACATAACTCCCAGGAACAACAAATTCTGCCCTGGGTCTTATAGATTAAAATGAGCCTGACATAAGGTGCTCCATCAGCATGCCTGACAGTCATGATCTCAGACAAGTCACCTAAGGCTCCTTCGGAGTCTGAATTTCTCTTCTGTAGCCGGAGGTTGCCTGAGTCTCCTTACTGGCACACCGGAAGCATAAGAGGAGATAACAGATGCTTTACACAGGAATTTAGGAAAGGTTTTCTGCCCTGATCACCACAGAGAACAAGGAGAAGGAAGGGGCTCAGGGAAGCCTCTCGAGCATACAGTACTAGAAGTCCAGGAGTGCAGAGAAAGACTTGTGAGGAATTTGAAACTCCCTGTTACGCCTATGTGCATGCAAACCCCATTAGAGGTAAGGTCAGACTGACCACTTTTTAAAAAAGAAAGAGTTATTACTGCTTGGTGTTGTAATGCTAATTCCATATTTTTGTTGAATCTTGCAGCTTTTTACTATCTGTTACTATTCCACCATCATTTACATCTTTTGGGCGTACAGGGTGATGGGGATAGAACCCAAGGGTGCTCTACCACTGGGCTACATCTCCACCTTTTTTATTTTTTTTCTTTGAGACAGAATCTCCCTAAGTTGCTGAGGCTGGCCTCAAACTTGCAATCCTCCTACATCAGCCTCCAGAGTAGCTAGGATTCCAGAGGTGTGCCACCACCCCTGGCAAATTTCTACATTTCTAACAAGCACTCAGCTGAGATCCACAGTGCAGGTCTAATAGCCACCCTTTGAGAAGCAACATGGCGGACGCAGGCTCTATATTCCAGGAGAACCAGATTGGAATCTTGATTCCTCTCTCTCATCAGCTCTGGTGAGGCCAAGGTGAATGCCTGCCTCACCCAGTGGTCATGTGGAGTACAGGTAAGCACGGGGAATGCCTAGAATGTAACAATTCTCAACCGCCATTATTATATTAACTGTTGTTACTAATGAACCAGTTGGGACTCACATATCCCAGTGACTCAGACACCTGTGACCTAAGAAACAATCCCAGTGCAGCATATGAACCTGTGGAGCAGAGGACATGAGCTGATGCATTACCTGAGTAAGGCTCAGGATCTGTTTTTCAGAGGGATACAAGGGATGAATCCAGGGGTGCTTTCCCACTGAGCTACATCCCTAGCCCTTTCTATCTTTTGAGACTGGGTCTTGCTAAGATGCTGAAGTTCTCGCTAAGGTGCTGAGGCTAGCCTCCAACTGGAGATCTTCATGCCTCAGCCTCCCAAGTCACGGGATTATGGGTGTGTGCCACCGTGCCCAACTAACTACCTTTTCCTGATCACAGCTGCATGCATGCTTAGTGGAGAATATTTGGGAAATCAAATAGGAAAGAAGAAAATGAGACCCGTTACGCTGTACAACCAGAGTGAGCCCTTGTTAACATTTTGGCACATCTCTATGCAGTCTCTTGATAGGGCCATGAAGTATGGATATTAAGGTCATGAAGATCCTTCTGATAACTTGCCTCTTTCTTTTCCACCTACAGTTATATCATGAGCATTTATTATTGAATATGTTTTAAAAACATTGTTTGGGGCCATCATGACATTCCAATATCAGCATTCTGGCTAATAGGTCTGGGTGGGAAGAAGCTCAAGAGGATCTCTGTGTACTTTCTCTCCCTCCCACCCTCCCTCCCTCCTTATGTCCAGTGTCTGGGCCAGGTGAGTGGTCCAGGAGCAAAGCCAGCAGGCTGAGGAGGAGGGAAGCCCCACCTGTGTGAGACCTTGGCAGCGTAAGTCTCTCCCCAGTGGAGCTAAACAATCCAAAGAACCTGGAAAATTCCAACACACATATCCTGTGGCTCTCATCTTTGCATTGGAGTGCAAATAATGCATTTAAATTTGCACCGGACACACACTCTGTCTCATTCGCTGTCTTTACTATCTCCTGTCTGCACCTCCCACTTACTCTGGATGGACCGCAGCCATAGGGCTTCACCTTATTTTGGAATCCATGGCCAATGTGCTGGAGAGCATTACCTAGAGGGGCTATCGCCCTGTGGACATGCTGGACAAAGAGGGTGGTTGTAGCCCGGGGTATCAGTGCAGCCCATATCGTGGCTGTATGGAATCCCAAAGTAGTAGTCAAAACCTGGAACAAAGCAACCAACCAGTTAGCACCCCAGCTCCGTTGCTTCTTCATGTGCCTGCCTTCTCACACTGGGTCAAAAATTTAATATCCCATGGTTTAATATTGCAGTGCTCTGGAGTATGTAATTAAAAGAGGATTTGAGCCGGGCGCGGTGGCTCACGCCTGTAATCCCAGCACTTAGGGAGGCTGAGACAGGAGAATCGCGAGTTCAAAGCCACCTTCAGCAACAGCGAGGCGCTAAGCAACTCAGTGAGACCCTGTCTCTACATAAAACACAAAAAAATATAGGGCTGAGGATGTGGTTCAGTGGTCGAGTGCCCCTGAGTTCAGTCTCGAGTACTAAAAAAAAAAAAAAAAAAAAGAGGATTTGATTAATATCCTTTTGAAGTATGCAAAGAAAATCACTCTGCTGGGTTCGGCTATAAAACTAGTTTTGCAAAACACCTTGTGATTCACGTTAACCCAGGCTGAGAGGATCTGGAGAGAATTATTGACTATCTAACATTCTTAGTGAAACGATGGACACCTTTGGTAAATATTTTGGTGAAAATCTACTAAACACACGACACTTTATGGGGAAAAAATAAATAAATAAACCCGCCCCTCAAGAGACTTTCCATCTAAAGGGGAAATAAGATCATGTAGGTTGAGCCCCAGGAGACGCAGGCCAGAGTCAGAGGAGGAAGTTCCTCCCAGGTGCAGAGGCTGGGTTGGGACAGGGGCAAGAATTTCAAATGCTTCTTGCAGGATGGGCCTCGGAAGGCTGAGCAAGTGAGCAGAGGGTCCAGGTGCTGATGTGCAGGGGAAGGAGAGGAGGAGGTGAGCGCCGAAACTTGAATGTCTAGTGCTGAAATTTTATTTGGACATCCTCCCTCCGGCTCTTTTCCAGAACAAGCTTTTCTCCAAAGGATAAAACTATTAGCCAACTAGAATGCACAAATTCTCCAGGAAGCCTTCTGCAATCACCTAGAGAGTTATTTTGGCTCTCTTTATTTTCTTAGAGGTGGACAGAACTCAAATCTCCTGAAGAATATTATTATTATTATTTTTATGATCTGTCATCATCCCTAAAACGTAGAGGTGGATGGAACTCAAATCTCCCAAATAATATTATTTCTCCAGGGCCTCCAAGGCCAGGCCTGGTGAACAGAGAGGGCTGGTTTCTGCTTTCTCTTCTGGCCCTCCATGGGCCTCCCACCTGCTCGGAGCCCTTTTCCTACACTAACCAAATTACCTTCAGTTCCCACGTGCCTCACACCTTGGGACCTTAGAATTCCCTGCTCTGTGTGTCTCACAGGTGAAGCTGAATCAGTCCTGCCTAGCCCACTTCTGGTGCAGTTTCCTACAGAACCCCTAGTCCCCAGCAAGCCCTGCCTACCCCATCCTCCATTCCTTTCCTAGTCCTAGGGCAGCCTGCAAACTTCTAATTGGCATGGGTGACTTCCCCAGTGGTCTTCCCCAGTCGTGCTGGACTCCTTGGGTTTGGACAGTAGATGTTCGTGAACCCAATAGGTGGTGTGTATTGAATGAGTAATAAATATTAGTTGTACCAGGCCAAAAAAAAAAAAATCAAAAGTTCCATGCTGACCTGGTTTGTGCAAATTTTTTGGATGCTTCACAGGTAAACAACACATCCCTGAAATGTTACTGCATTTAATGTCAAGATGAGCCAAGACTAAGGTCAGACAGTAAATATTTTAGGTTTTACTGGCCAGATGGTCTCTGTTGTGGCTTCTCAATTCTGCTGTTTGAGCATAAAAGCACCCCTAGACAACGCATACACGGAAAAGTAGAGCTGTTTTCTGTAAAAGTTTACTTGAAAAAACAGGGAGCTCCCGGGAGTCAGCTCGCAGGTCTATTGGG
Organism: Geosciurus inauris; assembly: GCA_004024805.1. NCBI lineage: Eukaryota > Metazoa > Chordata > Mammalia > Rodentia > Sciuridae > Geosciurus > Geosciurus inauris. Next base: position 27,693 of record PVHX01017262.1, on the reverse strand, counting down.
ACCCCGGGTCTAGACCACAGGTGTCCTCTGACCCCCAATTTGGGAAGAATCCTAGATGTGTACAGGAGCACTGACTGGAGAGACAACCAAGAACTTTGGAGAACTATTAATATCTTGGTGAATTGGACCCTGAGAGGATCCATCATTCGGCAAAGGATTTTCAGAGAATCAGCTCTGGCCGCTTCATCTCGGCCTTCTTCCTCAAGGATGAGGGTGAGAGGTCTGAAAAGCTGCAGGAAGGAGCCAAGAGGCAGTATCCCCTGCAGGGCCCTGTAGCCACTGCTCCAGCAAACCCACTGGACAATTGTTACTTCTTTCCAGAGCAGCCGTGTTGGGATCTCACAGGGCTTGATGTTCCCTGAGGTAAAACGCTGAGAAATGACAAGAAGATGGGTGGGCCAATAATGGGCAGCAAGGAATGGGACCAAGAAGGTGCTGGCGAGACACTTGTGAGGCTGCAGCACAGCACTGGCACCCCAGATGCACCCAAGTGGCCTTGTGAACACAGATGTCCTGACTTAGGTTGAATGACCCCCAAGGACAGGATGCTCTGTGTGAGCAGGGCCTCTTTACCCAGAGATGCTTATTTTCTGTTTCCCAAGTACTGAATCTCCCCCCAAAGAATTCTTACCACGGAAGTTGGGGTGATAAGAGTTGTGGTGCCCAAGATGCCATTTGCCTGTGGTAAAACAAGACAGAGACGTTCAGAGGGATCTCTGGTGACACCCAGACCCCTGGAGGAGCTGAGCACACACTCAGCTCTCCGTTGGCTTTGCCCTTCACTGAGAAGAAGCAAAGACAGTCTGCAAATATGTATGGAAGCCAAGCTGTGCTTTCTGGGACCAGACCCAGAAGCAGCCTGCAGGGACGCAGCAAGCAAAGGTGACTCAAGACCATGCAGGGAAAGCCACAGGGAAAGGCCATCCCCAGGAGCACAGAGGCACAGCCATCTGAGCCTCTGCTCTAAAGCCACAGCAGCCCCACACCGCCCCCGGTGCCCTCTGCCCCAGCCTCCCACACTAGGGCCAGGCAAAGGCACAGGGTGGCCCAGCAAGCAGGTGCGCTGCACCACGTAGTCTCAGAAATGTCTAGGAGCTGGACAACTTCCTCTCGGTACCACATCAGCAGCCTGCAGAGGCTGGGAAGAGGCAGCCTCCGCAGCAGCTCAAGCGTCAAGACACCTACCAGGCAGCAAATGAGAGAGCTCAGCCGCCCGCGGCTCTGGGCTCTGTGCATGTATTTGGTCTTGGGGAATAAATGGGCAACATGGAGCAGAACCCTGACAATGTCAGGACCGCTGATCTGCTCCTTCCACCTGGACTAGCCCCCTGGGAAATCACCCCAAGGCAAGAGGGCGAAGAAACAGATGTGATACAAAGATCTAACAGTGGTGGCATCAGACGACACAAAGGAGGGGGAAATTCACGGGCAGCCACTGGAATAGGGCTAAGGAAATTATCTGACGTGGCCTCAACTAACACTACCCAACCATCTTTATTATTTTTTTTTCCTAGTACTGAGGATTGAACCCAGGGACACTTTACCATTGAGCTACACCTCCAGCCCTATTTTTCTTTTTTCTTTTTTTTTTGGTACTGGGAATTGAACTCAGGGGCACTCGACCACTGAGCCACATCCCCAGCCCTATTTTGTGTTTTATGTAGAGACAGGGTCTCACTGAGTTGCTTAGCGCCTCGCCCTTGCTGGAGCTGGCTTTGAACTCGCGATTCTCCTGTCTCAGCCTCCCAAAGTGCTGGGATTACAAGTGTGAGCCACTGCACCTGGCTTCTTTTCTTTTTTTTTTGAGACAGGGTCTCACTAAATTGCTGAGGCTGGCCTCAAACTTGAAATCCTCCTGCCTCAGCCTCTGAAGTTGCTGCAATTATAGGTGTGCACTACTGTGTCTGGCTACCCACCTATCTTTTAAAGACAAATGCATAGGGGGTGTTGGGACTGTAGCTCAGTGGCAGAGCACTCGCCTAGCAAGTATGAGGCACTGGGTTTGACCCTGAACACCACATAAAAATAAACAACTAAAATAAAGGCATTCTGTCCATCTACAACTACAAAAATTTTTTTAAAAAAAGACAAATGCATGAATAAAGAGTCTGTAAAGAGTTCATTAATCCCTTCTTGCAACTGTTCCATGTCAGTTGAAAAAAAAAATTTTTTAATGAAAAATGGGAGAAAATGGATTAGCATTGTATGGAATGCTTAGCTTCAACATTATATGGAAATATAAAGTTACATTGAAATTCTAAAAATTATTCAAATGATAAAAAAAAAAAATGTACAATTAAAGCAGATAAAAGGGCACATGCAAGACATCCAGCTCACCAAGACCCCATCCCCTGTTGTCGTACAAGCTTTTGGAGTCAGGCAGCCCGGGGACCAAGCCCTCCTGGCAGCGAGGTTGAAATGGATGCAGGTAACGGGTCTGGTACGAACAGCCCGCCCCCCACGGGAGCCTCACGCAACGTTCTCTTGGTGTTGATGTTGTTAACATAATTAAACCTCAGGGTACGGGGAGAACAGGACTGAAAAGAGAGAAGGTTGGACTTTAATTGGCCCTTCTTCCTACAACTGGGGCTTCTGGGACTTGCCCTTCTAGGACAACCAGTGCCATCCTCCAGTTTGAGCTTCTGTAAAAGGATGTCAGACTCTAACCCAGAGGAGAGGGTGGGGCCAATGCCAGATGCAGTAGTCCCTGCTCTGGGTTCAGTGACCTCCTACAGGTCACTGGGAAGTTCCATGGCATGCCCACAGGGACCTCACTGTCGCCCTGGCTGTTGGTACACCCTCCCAAGCCATTTCTGTACGGACGAGGGAGCCAGGGATCCCACTGGACCCAGCTCCTTGAGAGTCAGAGTAACAAGCACTGGCAGCCTGAGTGTGCTGGGGGGACTGGACTGCGGGGTTGTCCTGGCATCTGTGTGGGGAGACCGGCAGGGAAGCCATGCACATGGGCAAGGCTGGCCAGGCAACTTGGAGCAGGTCTTTTCTGGTCTGAAATGCAGTTTTCCCTCTATACAATAGGGGAAATAATAATCTCAAGGGCATCCTCTTGCTCTGATGCAAAGAAACACTTATCCCAGGAGACTGAGGCAGGAGGATCACAAGTTCAGAGCCAGACTCAGCAACCTAGTGAAGCCCTCAGCAATGCAGCAAGACTGTCTCAAAACAAAAAAATAAAAAATAAAAAGGGCTGGGGATGTGGCTCAGTGGTTAAGTACCCCTGGGTTCAATCCCTGGTACAAAAAGAAGAAGAGGGGTGGAAGTGGAGGGAAGAAGAGGAAGAAAAGGAGGAAGAGGAGGGAGGGAGGGAGGAAGGAAGGAAGGAAGGAAGGAAGGAAGGAAGGAAGGAAGGAAGGAGGGAGGGAGAAGGAGAGGGAGGAGGAAGAAGAGGAGGAAAGAGAAAAGAAAAAGACATCGCAGTTCGTGGCACATAATAAATGTTGAATAAGAGGTGCCTGGAAATATCTAAAGGGACAGGAAGCCTTTGGACCACGAGGCCAACACTGCTCAGGTGGCTTCCTACCCTGCAGCCATGTCCCCACTTGTCCTGCAGACGGCACTTGCCCAAGGCCAAGGCAATCCCCATAAGCCTGTCCCAGTCTCCCAGCCTCGCAGGCAGCCTGGAGGCCACGTGACCCAGCTCTGGCCAGTAAGATTTAAGCGTAATTCTTCTGGGCGGTGCCCGAGGGCCTGAGAAAGGTTGGCTTTCTGGGTAAACGTGGACCAGCGAGGCTGGCACCACCTCTGTTCCCTCCCTGGGCCAAATCCTAGTCCAGGGGACTGAAGCTGCCACAAGGCAAGAGACAGGACAGCAGGAGCCACGTGCTGAGGGTGGCAGAGCGGATGGTGAGGGAGCCCCTGGTCCCCAGAGCGGCCAAGCTAATGGGAGTGGCCACTTACCCCGAAGTTCTTTATAAGGGTGGAGGACAGTTCCGTGCCCATCTCACTCCACTGAGAGCACTTTCAGCCACTCTCGGCTGAAAGCATCCCTAAAGTCTGCAGCCAGAAGTGAATGCCAAAGCCCACACGAGCAGAAGAGGCAGGTGCCCGCTGAGACCCTGCAGGCACAAGCAGCTACCACGCCCCAGGTTACCTATCATCCCCGTGACGTAGCCCGCCTGCCGCAGCACCTCCGCCAAGGTGGTCTCGTTGAGTGGAAGGCCCCCCGTGGAGGTGACTGCAAAGTTGTGCGTGACTCCATTGCGAAGGCCCAGCCGGCCGGTGAGCAGGGAGGCTCGGGAGGGTGAGCAGGTGGAGGCGGCTGCATGGAAGTCCACAAACCTGCGTAGAAACAAATGCAATCAGAACTTGCCAGCCCCAGGAAGCCAAATCAGGGGGGAAAACGGCCATCCCACTCCGTCCTAGCAATCGAGTACTGCAGAAAAGTTTCAAGATCACCCACTGGATGGAGCAGGTAAGGAAATGAAGCCCAGAGAGGTAATGCCACTACTCCAAGGTCACACAGCTCATCAAATCTATTTAATCCAACATATTCAGTCAGTCCTCTTTATTTATAAATTTTATGTTTCAAAGTCACCTACTCACTAAACCCAAGAATCAATACTGAACACCCTTTAAGGTCATTCCCATGTAGAGACAGACCTGTAAATAATTTGAGTTGCCTGCTGTTCACATTCCCAGCTGAAGTGAAGCAAGCTGACCCCTTGCCTTCTTATTTCAGCTCAGGCTGTCAACAAGCATCCTTTCCTATTGTGTGCCACCATTTTTGCATGTTTGTGCAGATTTTGGTAATTTCATGGTGGAAAATGTCACTCACAGGTAGCACTGAAGTGCTGTCTCATGTGCCCAAGCCTCAAAGGCTGCCGTGTGCCTGACAGAAAATGGGCAGGTTAGGGAAGCTTTGTTCAGGAATGAGCTAAAAAATGCTTTCACCTGTGAGTTCCATGTTAATGGATCAAAAATGTATGTATTGAATAAGGTGTCTTTGAACAGAAACACACACAAAACACGGTTACGCCCTGAGCCACTGAGGGAAATGCAGGCAGAGACACACTCGAGCCATGATGGGGCATTCACTGTGACGTGGTAGAACACAACTACTACCAGTAACAAGAACTGACTAAATCTGTTAGATATTACTGTGTCCAGCCCTGTTTTAGACACTGTGGAGAAACACAGAAGAACTCTACCCCTTGCCCTACCCTTAAGGAACATGAGGCCTCTTTGGTGTTATGGAACCAAGTCTGTTAACTCACTGCTCCAAAACGGCTCAACGAATAGAGGACGAGTTGCTGGCACACAGGAAAAGATTTACTCATCAAACCAGCAAGACCAAGAAGGCAGTGGGCACGCGTCAGGAAAGACCATCTTAACCTGAGTCTTGAGCTTCCTGTATCTTTAGGGGTCAATGATTGATGAAAACTGATCGCTGGTAATCTGTTGATATGCATCAGTCTGGAAGCAGTGGGGAAGAGGGATTAGTGAAGTGTCTAGTCTTTCAACCTTGAGCCACTAGTTTAAATGACTGACAGGAGCAGAGAGCTCCAGAAGCAAAGGCATTTGCAAACAAGAACCATGAGTGCAGCAGTGATGCCCAAGAGTCTGTGATAAAGACACCCCAGAGGGCAAAAGAGGCAGTAGGAAGTGGACAAAGGGTGTCCAAGGATGGAGACGGTAGAAAGAACAAGTGGAACTTTAAGGACTAGAAAAGGCTCCAACGAGGAGGTGGGATGTGGGCTAGCGTCTAAGAAACGGAGCCCCTACAAACCCTGTGGAAATCACAAGCACAGGCATCTCCAGCAGAGGGAAACCAAGATGTTTTTATTTTGCAAAAGGAAATACTAGAAGAATAAACCAGAGGTCAAGAAAAAATTAACAATAATAATAAAGTGGTTTCCCATAAATGGGCAGGAGAAATGGCCTGTGGGAAGAAAAGCAAGAGGAAGATGCTCTGGATATGCTGTTGGGTAGTGTGACGTTTACATCATATTGATATTTGACATGTCAAAAAGTAAAATTAAATCACAAAGGAAAAATAAGAAAATCCTGTAATAGCTGAGCGTGGTGGCGCATGTCTGTAATCCCAGCACTTAGGGAGGCTGAGACAGGAGAATCGCGAGTTCAAAGCCAGCCTCAGCAAAAGCGAGGAGCTAAACCACTCAGTGAGACCCTGTCTCTACATAAAACACAAAATAGGGCTGGGGATGTGGCTCAGTGGTTAAGCATCCCTGGGTACAATCTTCAGTATACCCCCAAATAAAAAAACTACCAGAGAAAAGAATCATTTCAAGTGCTATTAGCACACATTGGTCTGTATATATATCTAAGGACAAAAGTTTTTAAAACTGTAAGAATAGCTTAAACCTTACTCAGTTGCTATATCAGCAGTAGAAATATTGGTATTTTTAAACTAGTTCACTTATATAGTAATGCAAATAAGCTATTTATTTATTTTATTTTTTGTGGTACTGAGGATTGAACCCAGGGTACTTTACCACTGAGCTACATCCCCAGACCTTTTAATTTCTTATTTTGAAACAGGGTCTTACTATGTTGCTGAGGCTGGCCTTGAACTTGGCGATCCTGCCTTAGCCTCCCGCTAGCTGGAATTACAGGTATGTGTCACCACACCTGGCAGCAAATAAGAAATTATATTCATATCCCTAAGAGGAGCCAAGATTTTTAGTGTAACAAAATGTAAAAGAAGATATAAAAAGGTTAAGGGAAAACCCCGATAATGTAAAAAATGTCATTATGTACTGGTGATTTTTAAAAATGTACATTTCCTAGCTATACATTAATACCCAGTAGCCATAAACACACCTACACCCCACTGTTTTCAACACCATCCCACAACAAAAAGTAATCCAATTTATGTGGAAAAATACTTAATGCCAGCTTTGATAAAGGGAAGTACCAGGGAATCCAATGCATCTTAGGCCAGAAAACAAAGACCTAGAAGTCAGCTCAGAGGGTCTCCTGCTGGCTAAATTTGGGGCAATCTGGGCATCAGAAGAATCATTATTTTAAGCCAAAAATGGATAAAAATCTGTAAGTTCCTATTGACACTGAAAAGAAGTCATTTGTCGCCATAGAGTAATACATGATTCTAATTTCCCACCTAATACTTCATAATTGAAGGGAAAGAATGAAGGAGTCACTCTGACCGTTCACAGTGACCCTAGGCCATCCCTGGTGACAGGGAGAGGCACTCCTTCACGGAAGAACTGCAGCCAACTCACAGGGCGGGAGGCAGACTTGGCCAGTCACCATTTTTGCAAAAAACTCCCCCACAGAATAATTGACAACTAGTGGCGGCTGGTGTTCATGCTGTCAGACCATGTCACCCTCGGGTCACTTATAAATTGGACAGAGCTGGCAATTACCTCCTTCCAAAGTGATTAGATTCAGAGCCACTAATGACGGGCCCCCTGACCTTGTATGTCTCCTGATGGGATGCATTATGAAGTTTATAAAATCAAGGGTTCTTGCCAAAAACACTTAACCTGAATCTAATCAAAATTCTGGACCTAATTTCCAGGTTACAGGAAACACAGATAATAGAACAAATTAAATGACACCACAAGGAAATCACTGAACACCACATTGGTACCTGGGCGTCTGTACAACACAACTAGTCTAGTTTCTTCAAAAAGTCAGTGTTGCCGGGCACAGTGGCACACACCGGTAATCCCAGAGACGCAGGAGGCTGAGGCAGGAGGGTGGCAAGTTCTAGGCCAGCCTCAGCAACTTACTGAGATCCTATCTCACAATAAAATAAATAGGGGGGCTGAGGTTGTGGCTCAGTGGCAGAGCGCTTGCCTCGCACATGTGAGGCACTGGGTTCGATCCTCAGCACCACATAAAACTAAGTAAAACAAAAATAAAGACACTGTGTCCATGTATAACTAAAAAATATTTAAATAAATAAATAAATAAATAGGGCTGGGGGGTGTAGCTCAGTGATAAGAGTGTTTCCCTAACATGCACACAGCCCTGGACTCAATCCCCAGCATATCAATCTCTCTCTCTCTCTCTCTCATGCACATACATGCACACGCACACACACACACACACACGCACAGTGTCATGGGAAAAATGAGATTGGGGTGGGTAATATTCTATGTTAAAGGAAACTAAAGTGGCTAAACCAAAATATTCTTTTGAGTTTTCTTTCAGTTTAAAATTTGTAACATGAAAAGCATTTTTAATATATATTTTTAGTTGTTGATGGACCTTTATTTTATTTATTTATATGTGGTGCTGAGAATCAAACCCAGTGCCTCACTCATGCTAGGCAAGCGCTCTACCACTGAGCCACAACCCCAGCCCAGAAAAGCATTTTTTTAAAGTAATGGAGACCCAGAATCTAGAATGAACGGGGTGCTGGGCCTGCCAGGGAGGGAGAATACCTGGAAACACAGCAAGTCTCCCCAAACCTCATCATGTGCAGGAGCTTGGTGGCGAGTTCAGCCACCTCACTGGACAGAAGGGAGGCGAAGGTCGGGCTGGACAAGGGGCTGGCTGGATGAGGCACAGGAGGCTGAAACGCATGCAAGACCCTCTCCACTGGGCTTCACTAAGGCAACCTGTCTGGTCACCAGGACCCCCTGTAAGCTAAAATCCTATAAGCTACTAACATTTTTGCACCCCTTAGAGGTGCCCCGTGGAGATGCCCCAGACTAGTTAAGACAAAAGAACCCAGAGTCCCTGCCCTTCACCATGACCTTGGCACCAGCATAAGAGACCACGCCAGAGGGTGATGAGGTCTGCAGGCTAACAGAGCGGATTCCTGCTTTTATACTTTTTCTTCTTTTCTTTCATTTCTTGTTTTTTTTCTCCTTTTTAAACAAAAAATATTCAAACACCTAGAAATCATAAGGCAACACCATTTTTAAAATCTTATAGACCAATTAGTATATGGCCCAGGAATTCTACTTCTAGGAATTACCCTTAAAAGAACTGAAATCAAGCCAGGTGTGGTGGCGCCCGTCTGTAATCCCAGCCCTTTGGGAGGCTGAGACAGGAGAATTGCGAGTTCAAAGCCAGCCTCAGCAATGGCGAGGTGCTAAGCAACTCAGTAAGACCCTGTCTCTACATAAGACACAAAATTGGGATGGGGATGTGGCTCAGTGGTCGAGGGCCCCTGAGTTCAATCCCCAGTACCAAAAAGAAAAAGAAAAAAAAAAAGAAAGAATTGAAATCAGGTTCTCCAACAAATACTAATACACGCAAGTTCACAGCCACACTATCTACAATAGCCAAAAGGTTAGAAGAACACAAATGTCCATCCATAGGTGGATGGATATAAACAAATGTGGTATGTCCATACAGGGAAATATTACTCAGCAATAAAAAAGAAATGAAGTAGTGATACATGTGACCACACAGATGAACCTTGAAAACACTACCATAGGGGCTGGGAGTATAGGTAGAATGCTTGCCTAGTAGATGCAAGGCCCAGGTTCAGACCTCAGCACTACCACACACACACACACACACACACACACACACACACACACACACGGGTGAAAGAAGTCAGACACAAAATGTCATGCATTGTATAATTCTATGAAATATCCAGAACAGGTAAATTCAGAGAGACAGAAAGCAGACTAGTGGATGCTAGGAGCTGGGGGGAGTAGGGGGTGAGTGTCAACGGGTGTGGGGGTTTATTTTGGGGTGATGACAGTGCGTTGAGGCTGAATAGAAATGGCTGTTGCACAACATTATGAAGGAAGACATCAAAGGCCACTGAATTGGCGATGATTAAAATGGCTAATTTCATGTGATAGAAGTAACATTTTGTTGAAAACCGGACCAAAAGGAAAATTCCCAAAGAACCTCTCAGGAAGAGGCCGAGGCCCATGAAGGTCTCAGATGAGAAAGCTACTTATTTATAACGAAGAGGGTCATTTATCATTTCATTCATTTATTCCAAAAAACATGGAGCAGCCATAGCAAGAAGGGGCAGCCCGTGCCCGCACAGCAGCAGCCCCCCACCCATGTAATCATGTACCCTTAGGCATATCCAGGCGACACGGAACTCTAATTCTCTGCTTTTATATTTAGGGCAGATTTGAAAAAGCCACACATTCTTGGACATACCTCCCTTTGAGAGGTGGGGCCTGTGTCCCCTCCCCTTGAATACGGATGGGTTCTATGACTGCTTTGACCAGTAGATTAATATGGGAGTAAATGACATGGTATTGGTTTCAGGGTTCACGTATTACAAAACTGATAGCTTCTACTTCCTCCTTTTTTTTAATACCAGGAATTGAACTCAAGGGTTCCTAACCCCTGAGCTACATCCCCAGCCCTTTTTAATTTTTTTTATTTTGAGGGTCTCACTGAGTTGCTTAGGGCCCCGCTAAATTGCTGAGGCTGGCTTTGAACTTGCGATCCTCCTCCCTCATGAGCTGTGGGATTACAGGCGTGCACTACCACACCCAGCTACTTCCTCTCTTGAAACAGTCTGTGAGCCACCATATAAGAAGTGAGAGTGGCCAGGCACAAGTGGCACATGCCTGTAATCTCAGCTACTTGGGAGGCTGAGGCAGGAGGATCACAAGTTTAAGACCAACCTGGGCAACTTAGCAAGACCCTGTCTCAAAATGAAAAATAAAAAGGACTGGGGATGTGGCTCAGGCAGTAAGCGCTCCTAGGTTCAACTGTGACACAGTGGTAGAATAAACTTGGTCTCAATTCCTAGTACAGCAAAAAAAAAAAAAAAAAAAGACATTTAATTTAAAAAGGAGGAGGAAGAGGAGTAGGAAGAGGAGGAGGAGAGAGGGAACTACCTTGGTGCTGGAGAAGCCATCTGCAGGTGCTTTTGGCAAGTGACCCCAGATGAGGACATTGCCATGGAGATAACAGTCCCATGAGCAAGGCCACCTCAGATCTCCCAGCCTGACCATCTGCTTGCTGAATCCCCTGAAGCCACAGCAGAAAACACAATACAGAAAGGAGAAATTGCCCAACCAGGAGGGGCCTGGATTCCTGACCACAAAATCTGAGCTTTAATAAAATGGCTGTTACCTAAAGCTAAGTGTGGGGGCCAGTTTGTTACTCAGCACCACACAGGCAGAACAGTGCCTGACTCTCACTGGGTGGTACTTGGTTCACTACTAAATCCCCAGCACAGCACAAAAGAGGTGCTACCAAATGTGTGCAGACCGGGTGATACCGTCACCTTCTTTGCTCCTGCAGAACATAACAAGTCTTGCCACAGAAACCTAGGCCCTGGTCCCAGAGGATGGGTTAATTCCCTCACGGCAGAAGAAATGTAAGAAATAGATAGAAAGGGGACATAAAGTAAGGGCAAGGAAATATACCATCAGTCCCACATACCACTCACCAAGCCAGTCTCTCTCCTGGGCCTGTCGCTCCTAAGTTTCTAGGAAATCGATAAATCTTAGAGTCCCTATAAATTCATCCACTTATTAAAATTACCTTGGACAGTGTTTATTGGCCCACTAATAAATACATTAAGCAAAGAGAAATATGGTATTTTAAGAAACCTAGAATTTAGGGGACTTTACAGTATTATCATTGATCAGATATGGAGACTATGTGAGCCTAAAGATCCTAAGAATAACCAGACCATAAACTGTCTTGTGATGATCCGACAAACATCACCCACACACAACTTCCCTTGCCAGCACCTGCATACTCCCTCGAATCTGGATCTCTGTCTCTGACTCACGTGTGCCGAGACTCTTTCCCTTCATGTTCACCAAGGACCCCACTTGTCCTGGGTCTTTCCCCCCTCTCGGAGAATTCCTCAGAGCATCTTGTGGTGACATCTCTTCTCCAGTGACACCCTGACACTATTTTTCAAGGTGACAAACAGCAAAGAAAGGCCGCTGTCACAGTGCAGGAAAATCACACTGAGATCCCAGCCCTGCCCTTCTGGAAGCTGTCCCAGCCCTGAAGCCACACTCCTGGAAGCGGCCAGGCGGTGCCTCCATCTGACAGAATGGGGACAGGGAAGGCGTCTGGGCTAATGAGCACCACCAGGTTTGCAGGAGCTGAGCGAGGGCCTCCTCCAGAGCCCCAGGGAGCTCCAGGCTCCCAGCGTCAGCTCCACACTGCTGCCGGCACTTCCCTCCTGGCCCTGAGTCTAGGAGCTTGCAAGGAAATCCTGCAGTTTTTTCTTCTCTCAATCTCCAGGTGCCTGAGGTAACACTCCCAGGCACGGGTTTCTTTTAAAGCATCTCCAGGAGCCAGACATCCTGGGACCACAGAGACCAAACTCCTGGGGCAAAATTCAGGGGGCTGCTCTCCTCAGAATTCCAACCCGTCCTGCTCCTCTCTGCCCAGCTTTGTCTGTTCCCTACCTCCTGAGGCTGAAGCACAAGGTCCCTCCTAGCTCACACTCCCAAATGGTCCTTCAGATAATTCCCATAACTCTCTCCGCTAATGCTTATGAAACACTTCCTATAATCCAGGCACTTTTCCAAACACTTCACATACATTAAGTCATGTGCATCTGTTGCCCCAGGATGTTGTCCCTCTAAGTGCAGGCCTCTGTGCCCCTGCCTAGGCCATGGGCTCATAAAGATGGCCCTATCCAATGGCATTAGCCAGGACCTAGCCCACTGGACTTCCCAGGGCCAGGGGAGAAAGTCCTGTTGGTCTTGTACCCCCAGACATTGCCCCACTGGGCACGTGGTAGTTTCCTCGGCCAGACAGTAAGTGTGTCTTCTTCCTCTTTACACGTTTCTGCACACCTGTTCCTCCTGTACCACGCTTCCTATCTCAGGAAATGATACCAGGTCCCACCCAGTTGCTCAAGTCAAAGTGTGAGCTGTCGTTCCCTCGCCCGCCTCCCTCTACACAGCCAAACTGTTAGCATGCCTGTCGACTCAATTTCCAAACGATCCTCTGCTCTCCAGCTACCTACGAGTGCCTAGTGCCATAACCCAAGGTACTATCACCCTGTACCCTGACCTCTACTTCCACGTCTATTCTGTCTTCCCAGGGCCACAGTGCACACTGTGGTCTGGAGTTGCACAGCCTGCCTGACTGTGTGGCATCCCTGATCCCTCAATTTTCCATGGAGCAGCCAAAGCGATCTTTATAAATGTCAGCAGCTAGCATTAGTTCCCGGCTGGAAACCCTCTCATGAGTTCTTCTTGTGATCAAAGTAAATCCACAGTTATTTCCACGGTCTGCAGGGCTTCCCTCAGAGCTTCTCAGCCAGGGACCCAGAGTTTAAGATAGGTCCAAAGGGGTCATAGGTTTTCTGAGATAGTGCTCCTCTCAGCACCCTGGGGCAGCCAGGTGGGGCCCAGAGCAACTGGGGGTGCCAGGGCTGTCCTACACCTCTGTCTGTGCCCTGCACAACTCCAGGGAAAGCAGTCCCCTCTGCACACAGTATGGGAGCCCCTGGAGTGGGCACCAGACAGCCCATCGGGAGCCCCAAGGTGGGCCACCTTCACTGCCAGGTCACTCAATGGAAGTCCTTGGAAAGGGGCACAAATGTCATTGATTTCCATGTGTGACATGGCAACAGGAAAGTGAAGACATCCCAGCCCGGTGCTCTGGACCCCCTCTGACATCAACCTCACATTCCCAAAGCTCTTCCCCCTCCGGCCATCCCCATCCATCAGAGTGGCTCTTCCTGGAACACCCCAAGCTTGTGCCTGCCTCAGGCGCTTCTCATGTTCTCTCTGTCCAGGACACCTTGCTCTGGTCTCCATGTGGCTGGCCCCTTCTTGTCCCCTGGGTCTCGGTCCACATTTCACCTCTTCAGAGAGGCTCCCCTGACCAGGTCACTCCCTGATCTACGTTGTCCCTTGCCTTTGTCTTATCAGACCTTATCTTGTACATAGATGTAGCTTCCTGCCAGCTGTCCTGCCCCCTCGTCTAGAATGGAGTTCCACAGGAGCATGACCGTGTGAGCCTAGTCCCACCTCTGCCCTGGGGTCCAGTTCCAGACCCCAGGGAAAACTGCTCCTCCACAGGCAGCTAGAACCTGGCACTCTACCAGCAAGAGCTGGGCTGTCCAGGTGCTGGCTGGCTTACCTGGGTTTTCTGCAGGCACCGAGACTCAACCTCTGCAGCAACTGGATACATGGACCTGAAGGCACCACTGGACATTCCTCCCTTGGCTGGCCTTTCCGCCTCCCAACACACATGCGTGACACTGGTCATCTCCATCCACCCTTTACCTGGGAGCTGCTGGTTTAGTTCAACCAACCACAACAGAGCCAGCTGGAAAGGTGCAGGGAAGAAACTACAGCCCGTTCTATCCAGGAGCTCACCCTCCAGCACAAGTGTGAAGATGTGCGAAGAAAACAAGATGAAGTCAGACGAGCCCCATCAGAGAAGCACACAGAAAGCTCCGTGGGAGGCAGAGTGGCAGGAAGGCCAAAGGCACTGACGCACATGCCTGGCTTCATATCTGAACCCAACACATGTGAGACAAGACACAGGAGCACCTCATTTGCTTCATCCCAGTGATGCTACCCAGGGTCCACATGGTCCTTGTCCCTCACCCAAATCACTCTCTCTAACCCATTCTAGCACACCAACCAGTCCAGTCATCCCTTCCCATCCTCGATGACCTACTTCTGCTTGGTCATCATAGCCCACCGTGCCCTGCCTGAACCTACCTTTTCTGCCTCCCAAGCCACTGCTGACTGCAATAGGTTAGACGGTGTCCCTCAAAAAGATGTTCAAGTTCTAACCCCCAGTACCTTAGAATGTGACCTTATTTTAAAACAGGGACATTGAGCCCAGCACAGTGGTGCATGCTTGCAATCCCAGCAACTTGGGAGGCTGAGGCAGGAGGGGATCGTAAATTCAAGGTCAACTTAACAAGGCCCTTAGTAACTTAGCAAGACCCTGTCTCAAAATAAAAAAATTTTTTAAAAAAAGGATCATTGAATGTCTAATAAGTTAATATGAGATCACACTGGAGTAGAAGTAAGTCCTTGAAGAGGAAAGGGCATGGAGAAAGATACCATGTGAAGACACAAACAAGAGTCAATAATCAAGAACATGAAGAGAGAGCCCACAGAATGGGAGAAAATCTTGGCCACCTACACCTCAGATAGAGCACTCATCTCCGGGATATATAAAAAACTTAACACCAAAATAACAAATGACCCAATCAATAAATGGGCAAAGGAACTGAATAGACACCTCACAGAAGAAGAAACACAATCGATCAACAAATACATGAAAAAATGTTCAACATCTCTAGCCATTAGAGAAATGCAAATCAAAACTAAGATTTCATTTCACACCAGTCAAAATGGCAGTTTTCAAGAATACAAACAACAATAAGTGTTGGCGAGGATGTGGGGGAAAAGGTACACGCATACATTGCTGGTGGGACTACAAATTGGTGCTACCATACTCTGGAAAGCAGTATGGAGATTCCTCAGAAAACTTGGAATGGGACCACCATTTGACCCAGCTATCCCACCCCTTGGTCTACACCCAAAGGACTTAAAAACAGCATACTACAATGACACAGCCACTTCAATGTGTATAGCAGCTCAATTTACAATAGCTAAACTGTGGAACCAACCTAGATGCCCTTCAACAGATAAATGGATAAAGAAACTGTGATATATATGCACAATAGACTATTACTCAGCATTGAAAGAGAATAAAATTATGGCATTTTTAGGTAAATGGATGGAGTTCGAGAATATCATGCTAAGCAAAGTAAGCCAATCCCAACATACTAAAGGCCGAATGTTCTCTCTAATAAGTGGATGCTGATCCATAATGGGGCAGGGGGCCTGGGAAGAATAGAAGAACTTTTATCAAAAGGGAGGGAGGAGAAGGGAGGAGACACGGAGGCAGGAAAGATGGTGGAATGAGATGGACATCATAGCCTTAGGTTCATGTATGACTGCACATATGGGGTGACTCTACATCATGTACAACCAGAGAAATGAAAAGTTGTGCTCCATTTGTGTACAATGAATCAACATGCATTCTGCTGACATGTATGCCTAATTAGAATATATTAAAAAATAAATGGTAAAAAAAAGAATATGAGTAACAATAAATGTTGGCGAGGATGTAGGGAAAAGGTTCACTCATACATTGCTGGTAAAACTGCAAACTGGGGCAACCGCTCTGGAAAGAGTATGAAGATTCCTCAAAAAACTGGGAATGGAACCACCATTTGACCTACTTATCCCACTCCTTGGCCTATACCCAAAGGATTTAAAGTCAGCATATTCTAGTGATGTGGTCACATCAGTGTTCATAGCTGCTCAATTCATGATAGCTAAGCTATGGAACCAACCCAGGTACCCTTCAATAGATGAATGGATAAAGAAAATGTGGCATATACACACAATGGAATATTACTCAGCCATAAAGAAGAATGAAATTATGGCATTTGCCAGTCAATGGATGGAACTGGAGACTATCATGCTAAGTGAAAAAAGCCAATCCCCAAACACCAAAGGTTGAATGTGCTCTCTGATATGCAGAGGCTAACACACAATAAGGGGGAGAGAATAGAAGTTCATTGGATTAGACAAAGGGAAATGAAGGGAAGAGACAGAGGATAGGAATAGGAAAGACTATAGAATGATCGGACGTAACTTTCCGATGATCATCAGACATGTTCATATAGGGATACATGACCAGGGTAACTCCATATCATGTACAACCACAAGAATAGGAGGTTATACTCCATGTATGTATGATATGTCAAAATACACTCTATTGTCATGTATAACTAAAAAGAACAAATAAAAAAAGATGCAAGAGTCACACAGAAGGAAGAAGGTCCCGTGAAGATGCAGACAGATTGGAATGCTGCTGCCTCAAGCCATGAAATACCTAAGGCCACCAGAAGCTGGAAGAAGGAAGGGACATCCCCTGAGCTTTGTAAGGAGCGTGGCTCTGCAGCACCTGAGTCTGGAACGTCTAGCCTCCAGCACTGAGGGAATTTGTTTTAAAGCCACTGCATGTGAAAGCAGTAGCACTGGGGAGCTAAGGCAGCAGCCTGCAGAGCCAGGTCCACCCAGCGAGGCTCTTGCCCCTCCCTCCCCCAATCCCGACACCACCCTCCAGCTCAGCACCTTGCCTCTACTGGTCTCAGCCCAGAACGCCTCGCCCTCTTTTTACCTTTCCAAATTCCTCCCTGGCCTCCAAAACCTAGCATGGTCAGAGTCTTCCCTTGTTCCCCACGCGATGACCTTGCCTTTGATTTCTGGAGTCTGTAGCCCTTCTCAGAGCCTTCCCTGTCCAGTGCAGACGCTCCTCTGAGCCCAGATAGTAAGCACCCTTGGTGGTGCCCCCACCCTTCTGCAGGACTGGCGGGGCTGCGGACGCCATTTCTCTGCCCACCCTGCTCTCCCCAGCATGAGCTGATCAGGAAGCACAAGCTCCCATTGCTGGCAATGAGGTCTGCGATCCAAGAATCCAAACCCAGCATCTTCTGAATCTTCAGGGGTTCTTCAGAATCCAAACCCAGTATCTTCTGAATCAGAGAGTGAGAAATAGGTGGTTTTGTTTGTTTGTTTGGTTGGTTGGGTTTTTTTTTTTGCCCCTCAAGCCAGAATGGTGGAGGTGAAGTAGGTAGGAGCCTGGGATGTGACCGTGAGCAGACAAGTCCCTTCTCAAGTCCCTCATGGTTCAGCAAGGGAGGGCATAATTTTGGCGAATGAGATGCAGCGGGCACAAGCTGGTCTGATGAGGTGTGTGTGTGTGCGCGCAGAGGAAGCTGAGACCTAAAGAATGAACAGGCACTTATCTTCAGTTTTTCTTATAACAGCAAAGAGTTACTATTTATCAAATGGCTACCTCATCATCTTTTTTTGCAGTGCTGGTGACTGAACCCAGGGCTTCACACATGCTAGGCAAGTGCTCTACCCCTGAGCTGTGTCCCCAGCCCACCTTAATCATCTTATGCATGCAGTCATACCCTGCATTAGAATATTTAGATGACAGTACTCCTGTTTAAATGGCTAGTGATGCCGTGGCCATTGTGGCTTGGGTCAATACACTATGATAGCCACACAGCAAGGACATCACCTAATATCCAATTCTCAGAATGTATATTTATTAAGAGATGCATGAATATATTTCTTCTAATTTTTAAAACTATCTAGCCAGGCATGGTAGCACATGCCTGTAATCCCAGTGACTGGGGAGGCTGAGGCAGGAGGATCTCAAGTTTGAGGCCAGCCTAGGCACCTTAGTGAGACCTTTTCTCAAAATTATAAAAGGTAGAAGGGCTGGGAGCTGAGGATGTAGGTCAGTGGTAAAGCGCCCCTGGGCTCAATCCCCAGTGCCAAAAGAAAAGAAGAAGAAAAGAACAAGAAGAAAATTCTTCAGAATTCCCATTCTATAGACAAGGAAGCTGTGGCTCGTGTGAGTGCAGCTGCATCTCACATCAAGGCCTGTCTGACCTCCAAGCTGTACTGACGACCGGAGACAGCAAGCAGATGACAGAGCTAGAATTGGAACCCAGGCCCAGCCGATCCAAACCCCACTCTCTTTCCACTACGGAGCCGCCCACACAGGGTGTCACATTAACTAGGTCATCACGGCACAGGAGCCCGTCTTTGGCTGGGAAGGTCCTGAGACTCATCCCCACTGGTGCCAGCCCTGAAAGCCTGACTCACATGCATACAAACCACGTGAGCCTGAGAAAGACACAGGAATGCTGTGCCCAAATGACTTCCCAGGATGACACAGGGGCAGAGTGTCAGCATGAGCGACATGTTTTCTTCCTGAGCAAAAGTTAAACAGGAAGTCAGAATCCACGGGCTGCCTTGGCAAGAGTGAAGTTCATTCATGCTGAGGGGCTCAAGTGGAGAAGAAGCTTTAGGCTGCCAAAGGGACTTCTGTCCACTGTGGATCAGTTTCTGATAATGGATCTGAAATACTCAAAGGTTTTTTTTTTTTTTTCTTTTTCTTTTCTTTTTTGGTCCCCCTAGCACAGTGGATCGAACCAAGAGGTGCATTACCAATAAGCCTCACTAAGATGCTGAGGCTGGCCTTGAATTTGTGATCCTCCTGCCTCAGGCTCCCAAGTCTCTGGGATTACAGGTGTGCGCCACCACACTTGGCCTCAAAGACTACTGACCATCATTTCTTCTTGCTTGGTGTTATGGACTAAATGTTTTGTTCTCCAAAAAATTCATATTGGAATTAGAGAATGGAAGCCCTAATCACCAATGTGGTGGTATTTGGAGGTGAAACCTCTGGGAGTTAATTAGATTTACATGAGATCATGAGGTTGGAGCCTCCATGCTAAGATGAGTGCCACTATTAAAAGAGGAAGAGAGGGCCTCGTGGTAGAGCACATGGGCAAGGCCTCGGATTTGATCCCCAGCATCACCAAGATAGAGAGAAACGAGAGCTCTCTGTGTCTCTGCCACATGGGATTATAGCAAGGAGGTGGTACAAGCCAGAAGAGAATGCTCACCAGAGCGTAACCAAGCCCACATCCTGATCCCTGATCTTGGATTTCCAGCCTCCAAAACGGTGAGAAATAAATATCTGTTGTTTAGGCCCCCCAATCTAACCAGGCAAGGTGGGGCATGCCTATAATCCCAATGATCTGGGAGGCTGAGGCAGAAAGATTACAAGTTCAAGTCCAGCCTCAGCAACTTAGCGAGATCCTGTCTCAAAATAAAAAAAATAGAAAGGACTGGGAATGTAGCTTGGTGGTAAAGCACACCTGGGTTCACTCCCTGGTAGCAAATAAATAAGCTATCTAGTCTAAGATATTTGTCATAGCAGCCTGAGTTGACTGATACACCTGGGCAATGACAAGAATATCTTGCTTGAATCTTATCCCTGTTCCCCTGTTTTTAACTTCTGCCCTGGGTGGTTTTTCAGTGTGCATCTTAATGCCTTCAATGCTACCACTGTGGGAATCACCAGAGCACATCTCTCCAGGAAGATGTAGCCTCGAGCTCCTTTGCAGACTGTAAATTCTATAAGGATGGAACTTAGGGTTCCGTCTGCAACCCTTCGCAGGGAGTAGGGGCAGACTTGCTTCTGCGGTACCTGGTAGATGAACAAACCTCCAAGACAGAAAGAAACTCAGGTCTTTTAATTAGAAAAAAAAAGCGTTGGCTCATTTTTCACATAATCACTTAAGCTGGCGCAGTTAGGGCTTGATTTCTTCCCCCCAGCGTGTTAAAGTTCGTAGCTTAACTCTCAGAAAAATCTTATTTCCTTTACTTCCAGGTCTTTGGAAAACCTTGACAGTACCCGCTCACCAGCCTTCCCCCCTCCCCAAAATGTGCAGCCTTAAGAACTGAACCACAGCTGGGTGTGGCAGCGCACGCCTGTAATCCCAGCCATTTGGGGATTGAAGCAGGAGGATCCCAAGTTTGAGGTCAGCCTGAGCAACTTAGGGAGATCTTGTCTCAAAATTTTAAAGGGCCTCGAGATGTGGCTCTGTGGTAGAGCACCCCTGGCTTAAGTCCCTAGTACCAAAAAAAAAAAAAAAGTAAACTGCAGAATAGTACATACCTTCTTCTCCCTCTCCCGGCCCCTGTCTCCACTTGGTGAGGACTAATTAATAAGCACTAAAATGGCCTTGTTATTTGGAAAGCTTTCTTGTTTTTCCCCAAATCTATCTGGGCAGGCTCAGGCCAGTTCACAGGGGGTCCTCATTAAAGTCTGAAAATACATTGTAAAGCAGAACTGGAAATCCAGAGCCAGACATTACAGTAGCCTGTTAACAAGAAAATCAGCACAAATTAAGACCCAGCCAGACAGAAACCAAAGCAGCTTGCCATTGCATAAATTACGTGCATTAGAATCAGGGAAGGCTCGCGCTGGAGAGGCTGCCACGAACGCCCTGGAGAGACATGACATTGCGAAGTTAAGCGCGTCCAGTCTTCATTTACAAAGAATTTAAAGTACATGATGAGGCTCCCTGTGGCAACTCTCTAAATTGCTATGTGACTGGAATAAAAAGGATTCTTGCTCCATTCATAATTTAAAGGCTTAGAGGTGGAAATGGTTTTTAGAAGTCATTTGCTGAGGCCTGTGTGTGTGGAGGGAAGGGGAGGGCAGGGGTCAATGGAAAGATGCTAAAATGACGAGACAAACGGCCAGGCAGCTGGGCGCAGGCTCCACGCTGCTTCCTGTTAAATGGGACGATAGTCGGTTTGTTCCTCCAAGGCAGCTAAAGGGAGTCACTGGAATAACCTGGCAGTTGAGTTTGGTACCGTCTTTGGCAGATCCCCCATGTTCTTTCCTTTTTTGTGATGGGTTTGTGTACCTTCACACCCAGAGGCCATAGCGAAGTAAAGGCCACGGCATCTCCATGCCTCGTGGATCTGACACCTCTCTGCGTCACCACGACTCGGACCGAAGCCATCCTAGAGGGGCCCTGTGATGCACCCCCTGCTCTCGGTTGCCATTTGGGATTATCCCAAGAACGCTGGAACATTCCATTTCAAAGGCAGGCCAAGGACTTCAGTCTTGCTGAGTTCCCCAAGGCCTTGAGGATCAAGTCCAAAGACTTAACATGCACACGATGTCCTTCACCAGCTGCTCTGCCCATCAGTCCAGCCTCTCACTGCCCCCAGCCCAGCTGCACTCAGCCTCAAGCCAGGGAGAGCCGGGGCTTCTGTTCAGATGTGTTCCCAGCACCTAGGACAGTGCCCGGGGAGGCTCCATGAACGTCTGCTAAGTGAACAGCACCTTTCCGGTCTGGGCCTGCACTGGGCTCTCCAGGCTGCCTAGAGCACCCTAACCTCTCCATCTGTAATTCTGATCATCTTTAAGGTCTCGGCATTCAGGTTCCAACAGATGGCCTTTATGGAGCCCCTCTTGGCTTTGCTAGATGGAAATGCCTGTCCCCTCCTGGAGTCCCAAATCACCATCTTTCACATGGCCTCTCACTCTGGGCTTTGCCCTACAGAAGGTGAGAAAGCACTGAGGCTTTCACTTTCTTCCCTGGGACCAACGTGTAACCTGCTGTGCTAAATCTGTCAAGTCAGTTACATCCAACGCCTGTGATGCAAAAGCTCTAGGGGCAGGGACACAGGGCAGGAGGAGGTCCTGTTCTGCCAGCATATCTCCTGCCTACATTCTCAAGGTGGGTCTCTCATCTGGATTTGCCACCAGGACTTAACGTCCCTGGAGGGCAGAGCTGGCTAGCCGGCCTCTTGACCAGTCCTTAGCAGAGATTCGGTGTTCGATCACTGCGTACGGGAGGCTTAAAAGAGGGCTAAGGAGAGCAGTCGAATAGGCGCCTTTGAACCTGCAGGCTAACAGGCTGGCACCAAGGCCCCGCTGGTTAATATTTCAGTTTCTTTTCTCTATGATTGGCTACCATGTAGGTCACTGTGTTTCTGCATGTCCCCATCTATTAAACAGCCACAAAACAAAGCCCTGCCTTCTCTTCAGCTGAGCCTCTGCCTTTCCCCAGTTGATAGGTGGTCACTGCGTGACTTTTACGGCTACTTGACGTATTTACCCAAGTGCAAAGATGGAAAGCTGCCTGAACTGCAGAGCTGAGAGCTTACAAGGAGAAGACAGAATGGACACTCCCAAAGCAAACAACTCGGAGTCAACGGTGAAGGTCAGAGGACCAGAAACCTCTCCCCGGCTGGGATCCTCCCAGCCCTGCATCTGGGTTACTATGTCCCGAGAGGGACTGGACAACCAGAAGGGGAGTACGCAGTGGGGAAGGGGTTTTCTTGGTTAATATCAGTCTTGCTCAGAATATCCTTTCTGTCCCAGCTCCCAGAGTGTGCACCAGAAAGCAAGACCTCACCAATGTCCCCTGTAGGACAGGTGCCAGTCTGGTTCATACCTTCCTTTAGTTACTACAAAATTCTCAAGGCAGGATGGCTCAGAAAGAGAGTCCTGAGATGTATGAGGGTGGATGAATTCTTGCAAAACTCCATTCTGACCCGGGTGCTGTGGCGCATACCTATAATCCCCATGGTCCACAGGAGGCTAAGGTAAGAGGATCCTAAATTCAAGGCCAGCCTGGGCTATTTAGTGAGACACTGTATCAAAAATTTAAAAATCCAAAGGACTGGGGATATGGTTCTGTGGCAGAGCACCCCTAGATTCAATCCCCAGTAGCAGAAAAGAGGAAAAAAAAAAAAAGTCAGTTCTGAGAACAGAAAATCGAATCCAACCAGGTGTTTGAATCGACAGCTCAATTCATTCCTCACCAAGGCCCTTTTTAGAAACAGCCTCAAGTCCCTGGGAGCCTCTGACCTTTGAATGGGGAGCACTGATCCTTGACGCCTTGCTAAGCCACTGCCTAGAACTCCAGGCAGCAGCAGGACTTGACCAGGGCGGGGAGGAAGTGGGAACAAGGTGCAAAGTCAACGTGTCGCTAATCAAGGTACGTAAATCCGTGCGGTCACACTACCACCTCAACTTCCCCCCTGAACCAGCAATTCAAGTGGGTGCAGCATCTGGCCTGGCTGGCGGGGACCACCTCTCACCCTCACTGGGCATTCTCCTGTCCCACAAGACACCTGTGGGTCATTAGTGCCCTGGTCACACCCATATGACCTACCCCATCTGCTCCTCACAGCCACACTGTCATGGAAGTGCCATTATTGTCTAGCTGTAGACAGGAACAAACTGAGGCCCAGCAAGGTCTAGTAACTAGCCCAGTGTCCCATAGCCGGCGACAAACAGGCCCCAGCAGTCAGGTTCCAGACCCCACACTGTGGCTAACGCGTATGTGCATGCCTAGAAGGTCAGATCCAGGGGTATAGATACTTGAATAAACATTGCATGAGAGAGCTGACCCTCCACTGTGACAGACGGTGACAGAGGAGCACAGAAGATCATGAAGCAGAGCCAGGTGCAGTGCCTCAAGGCTGCAATCCCAGCCACTTAGGAGGCTGAGGCAAGAGGATGATAAGTTGGGGGCCAGCCTCAGCATCTTAGCCAGGCTTAGTGGTAAAATACCCCTGGGTTCAATCCCCAGTACCAAATGGGGGTGGGGACCAGGAGAAAAAGTGAGGGGCATGTATGGGGAAGGAGACAATGATGGAGAGAATGATCAAGAAAGGCCTCTCCAAGGACATAACATCTGAGTGGAATGTAGACCAGAAAGATAAGAAGGGACCTGTCAGGCAAAACCTAAGGAGTGAGGCTGCCGTGAGAGGAAGAGCCAGTGCAAAGGCCCTGGGGCAGGGGGGAGTGTGTTTTCTAGACACAGAAATAAGTGCAATGTTAGAATGAGAGGGGCTTGGAGATGAAGTAGAATCTGTGGGGTGAGAGCGCAGACGTCTGCAGTGGCAGCAAGCACACCTCCACTGGCTGGGCCTCTTGACGATGGCCACGTCGACTTTCCCATGACTGATGTCTATAACATATTTCTCAGATTGCCTCATAAATGCGTGGCACAAAAATCCTTCCACAGCACCCAATGTAGAAGAAATGCTGAGACTCCAATCTCTTCACCAGTCCCTAACCCTTTGGCCTCGATGCTGATTCCCAATTCCTCCCAGCTCTTAAGGACAAGGTTCTAAAATGAGGGAAACTGGGCTTCAATCCTGGCTTAGTCATGCACCGACTCTGGGTGAGTTACTGACTCCCCATCTCCTCCCCCATGTAATGAAGTCCGGTCCGGTGCTAGCAAGAATTAAATGCCCTGCAAGCACCCAGCAAGGCTCAGCTATCCCTGTAGCTGTCGTGTGGACTGAAGCACAGGTGTCAGCCCAGTGTGTGTGCCCACAGGGGGATCAGCAGGGATCTGTCTCTGGAACTCCACATTCACCTTCCATGATTTGCCATTTAGACCTTTCTTCATGCCAAGGAGCAGAGGAACAGAGATGATGTGGTATAGTTGCTGGTACTGGGTTAAATAATGATTCCCCCAAAGATTGCGCCAATCCAGGACCTGGGAATGTGACCTCAGTTGGAACACGGTCTTTGCAGATCTAATCACGTTGAAATGAGGTCGGATGGGATGAGGGTGGCTCTTAAGTCCACTGACTGGTATCTTTATTAAAAAGGGAGGTCTGGACAGAGTCACTCCAGGACTTCATGTGACAACCAAGCACAGATTGAAGTCTGCAAGACAAGACTGCCAGCCTGCAGCAGAAACCAGAGGCAGGCAAGAGCAGAGGCACATTCAGATTGTTCCTTAGACATTCTAGAAGGAACCACCCCTGCCGACACCTTGATTTTGGCCTCCAGCATTTGGAAAGGCTGGATTCATGTTTTTTTCTTTTCTTATTTTTTGTACTGAGGATTGAATCCAAGTGTGTTTTATCACTGAGCCACACCCCCAGCCCTTTTCTTTTTTAATTTTGAGACAGGGTCTCGCTAAGTGGCTTTGGGCCTCACTAAGTTGCTGAGGCTGGCCTTGAACTTGAGATCTTCCCGCCTCGGCCTCCCGAGTTGCTGGGATGACAGGCCTGGCTGGATTAATGCTTTTCTAAGCCAGCCAGCCTGTAGTAATTAGTATGTGCAGTCCTAGGAATATAATATTCTAATGAAAAGAGACAACAGGAAAGACACTCTCTCAAGTCACACCTCAACCCTATTTGGCAACAAGACTTCATGGTTCCCCACTGGCCATGGGCAGGCAGTGGGAGAAGCTAGTGACGAATCACTCCGTGACCTCACAGGAAGTTCAACTTTCCTGTTAGCAATGCACAGAATGAAAGAACACTGACCTCGGGCACAAGGGCAGCACATCTGGCTACTGTCACAGGCCCAGATGGACAGAATACATTCATAAAGGAAAGAAAATAGGAAAACTCACCAAACTGGGCCTGACCCTCAGACACCCTTTCTGCTCAGGATGAATATATTGGCGGGCACAGCTCAGGAGGAAAATGTCCAGTCTCCCAAATCTCAATTTAAATAATGGGCCTGGTTATCTCCCCGACAAACCTGCTGGAAACTGAAAGCAGAAGTTCTTAAGCAGCAACCCAGGTCCCTTAGACTGGTAAATGTGATCATCTGGGTTCACTCTCCCCTGAAAAAAAAAATCCCTCCATGCAAAATCTGAGATTACATTTTGGCTCATTTATTGATGATCAGCTATTTACTAACTGCTCCCTATGTGGGAGGCCCTGTGCTCTTGCTAGGGCTACAAGTGAGCAGAGAGCTGACAGACTACTTTTCTTCCTGAAGCCCAAAACTGAAAGGGAGGTGCATGAGTTTTCTGCAGCTGCCATAACATATGAAAACTGGATGGCTTACAACCAGAGTTCAGGAGCCCAGAAGTCTGAAATCAAGACATCAGCAAGGCCGGTTCCCTCTGGAGGAACTGAGGGAGACTCGACTCTAGGCTTCCCCGCCTTTCCTGCGTTGCTGGCAGCTCTCGGTGCAGACTCACCCTTCCCTGCAATCTCCATGTCCACCTTCACATGACCACCTTCTCTGTGTGTCCTCTCTTCTTCTTCTAAGGCCCTTGTCATGGATTTTGGTCCTACTCTAGATTCATTATATCATAAAGGTCCTTAACTAGTTATATTCACAAAGATGACCCTATTTCCAAATGAGGTCACATTCTGAGGTTCTCGGTGGACATGTGTGGTGGGGGTGGATGCTATTCAACCCAACACAGGTGGTCAGAGGCATAAACAATCACCATGTTAAGCAGGTAAGGGCAGGGGACACCCAGAGGTGTACCTTAGGCATCCAGGACACCTTTCATGAGGGAACTGAGACCTAAGCACTAAGCAGCAGCTTCTGAAGCAGAGGATGTGGACAGCACACCAGGAAGAGCCCATCACAGATGGGTGACGTGGGGCCCGTCCAGGGGAGGCAAGAGCCGAAGATGGGGAAGGTGGAGGGATGGAAATGAAAGCCAGCTTGTGAGACCTTGTACAGAGTCTGGACCTGATCCTTGGAGGCACAAAATGTCTGTGAAGGATTGGAAATAGAGAAGTGATTCTAGAAAGTTCTCCTTGGCTGATGCAAGGAGGAGGCTGCAGGGGGTGAGAGCAGATACAATTGTCCATATTTCTAGGAGAAGGCTCTGAGTTCAGGGACACAAGTGGCTAAAGACCTGTGGAGATATCCCGTGTGTTATCCTGAGCAGTGAGGCAGACCACCAAGCCAATGCGGAGTTTAATCCGGTGCAGACAGGAACTGAGCTGGCCAATCAGAGCAACATCTGCCCAGGGCAAAAATAAAGACGTCAGAAAACTCTGACACTTATTCTCCATCTAGGTGGGGAAAGAAGCCATGTGTTTGAACAAAAATCTGCAATGGCAGTTTATAAACACTGTGGCTCACCGCCTCTGCACTCTCCCCCTTTCCAGTCCCTTAGAATTAAGCATGACTTACATATTAGCCTTAAATGTTAGGCCTGTCTACTTACAAACATGTGTGCCCCACTGGCTCTCAGTTGCTCTTCAAAGGTCATCTTTTCCCTGGTGTCCCCAGGCTGGACTCCACATCCTGCCCTCTGGGATCCAAAAACTCCAGATGCAGATTCATGTAAGACTCAATTGACTCAATGGAAATTTGTTTTTTTTCGTACCAGCAATTGAACCCAGGGGCACTTAACCACTGAGCCACATCCCCCAACCCCTCTATGTTTTATTTTGACACAGGGTCTCACTAAATTGCTTAGGGCCTTGCTACGTTGCTGAAGCTGGCTTTGAACTTGAGATCCTCCTGCCTCAGCCTCCCAAGCTGCTAGGATTACAGGCGTACACTGCCATGCCCAGCTTCAAGGGTGGGTGGATGGATGGGTGGATGGATGGATGGATGGGTGGGTGGATGGATGGATGGATGGGTGGGTGGATGGGTGGGTGGGTGGGT
>PVHX01017261.1:0-40643 GCA_004024805.1 Geosciurus inauris | reverse complement strand
TCTGCCCTTGACCCTCATTCCTCACAGTAAAGAAAGCACTTAGTCCTAGAGCTAAGGAAGGACACCAATCCCAATGGGAGAACTGTATCTTAGAAAGTGAATGATCCCCTCTAATAGAAGACTTGCTTTGCTGCGCCTCCATATCCAAGTACTTACTACCTGCTCTGCAGCAGAATCCACAAGCAGCTATACATGGAAACTCAGGGATGGGTATTCTGTGGGGGAAAACCCCACTAAATCTATGCATTCTGAAATTCCTAGAAGATCTGTTCAAAGATGAGCCAGCAATGACCAATGTCAAAGCCAAGCAGAATGTGGGGGGAGGGTCCCTAAAACAGAGCTCAGCGCTTCTGTTCACTTCCATTCCAAAAGAATGTTCAGCTAAACTGGGGGTGGGGGTGGGGACTGGTGGAAAATTAATCTGGAAGTGTAGCTGCATTATGCCGTGTCTGTTTTCTAATCAGTTTTATTAATGAGCAGATTTATTTAGGTGCCATTAAATTATGATATGCCATAACATGTGTTATGCAAACAAAATATTAAGCACCTGAAATATTTGTGGAAGCACAGCTAAATGCCCTCATAACACTGCCAATGGTACAGTGCGGGATGCTCTTATAAGCTGTCATGTTAAAGATGTGGGATTCCCTCCTAGCTATTATCCACAGCTAGCTGAATCTTTTTAATTAGAACATTTGTAATGAATGCATAATATCCCACAAAAGACAATATTATGCTTAGAGAGATTTTTAAGATTCTTTTTGAGTCTCATGCTGTGTTTGCTTCTTGTGTTCATATGATTTAGATCTCTTCTTTGTTCCAGTCCTTTTGCAAACATTTTTTTTTCTTTTCTTTTTCTGTGTGTGTGTGTGTGTGTGTGTGTGTGTGTGTGTGTGAGTGCATGCACGCAGGCTCTTTTTATGGGCTTGTCTCTCTTTCTCGCATTTCCTGTCATGGAGGAGGATACATTTTTATTTTGTAATAAGGTTGCTTAAATTGCTTCCTCAATCTCTCTCTGGAGATCACCGTTTCAATAAAAACATTTCATGGGCTCTTAGAACGTCTTTCCTTTGTTGCTCCCTGCTTCGGTGATGGGGAAAAAAGGGTAACTATTGTCATGGATCCTGACCTGGCAATGAAAGAACATACATGTCTAGGGAGATTAAGAATAAATTGCGGGATGGGGGCTCTGCACTTTCCACAGCAGCCATGCCTCTTTCCCTCCCCGTGCCTCCCTGGGACCAACAGGAAAGACTGCAGCTGTAGGTGAGGTTGGTCAGACATACTCCCTGGCTGGCCGCATTTCTCTGCTTCCAGAGCCCATGTGTTTAGGGCAGTTAAGAGACTGAGTAACTGCTTTTATCCGCCTTGAAAATATTTATGGCTAAACACTGGAAATTGCTCTCGGAAGTAGCCCTGTAAATTTCCTGGTGACCCTCACCTCTCCCTATTTTGAAACTCAAGATGAATCAATCCTAGAGTTAAAAAAAGGAGGAAGAACTTTCAAGGGTGAAATTTGATAGCAATTTCTTATCTTATTGGCAACACTGGGAGTCTTACATGAACCACTTTGTTTAGTCCGGTGATTGATCACGGGCTGGGAAAACAGTTCCTGCAGGGATGTGCAAAGACTGAACTGGAAATGGCTCAAAGCCACTCTACTCTGTTTTGGAGAGAGTAAAGCTCATTTTTGCAGGCCCAGCATGGGGCTTTGTTGAAATTCAGCTGTGAGACCTCCTTGCCTTGTGTGTGAATTTGAGGAGACCCCGCCCCACACATCTCAAGTGACCCATTCCTGTACTGTCACATGGGGCAAATGCCAGGGTGGCACTCAGAGAGTACTTACATCAAAGTGGTTTCAAAAGTTCTGGGTGTTCTGAAGGCTTCTTGCTGCGGCAGTTGCAGACTGTAGAGTCACACTGACCCATGTTTGCCTTTTGGCTCTGGCTCTTATCAGTTGTGACACAGGAAAGTTACTTCAATTATCTGGAAAGTAGAAATAATGATATCTACCCCATAAGGTAATTGTGAAGACTGAATAAGACAATGTGAAATGTGCATATATCTCTTATACTCTATTAGGACTAGAGTGAACATTAAGGAAGCTAGGTGTCACTGCCATTCATACAATGGTGATATGATGGTTTCCCAGACACCTCTGGCTATTGGCGATTTCAGTCTTTCACAGGAGGTGTTTACTACAGAGCCACTTAGGAGGCTGGGCCAAGTGCCTACTGTTAAGAAGTTTAGCTCACCACATGGGTAATCACTGAAGACCCTCCCAACTGCCTCTTACAACTATTTACATCACAGACAAATGTCCCTGACACATAAGTAACACATGCTGGGCATGTCAGCTTTTTGGCTGGACTCAAGTGACACATAGTCTCACACAACCAAGTACTCTGCAGGACCCTCATCATGTCACCTGGTCATGAAGCCTGAGTGGTGAGTAACTCCCATACATGATGTAATAGGTCTGACTTTCACACAATAAAACTACAATTTTCATCTTATTTTCTCATTTTTCATCTGTTATTTTTCCTAGCCTTTCAGGACATAAAAAGAGTTAATGGTAACTATTTTCCTGATTTTGGAGAAATTTCAAGAGATAATGAAAGTTATACAATACTTCCCAAGTTTATGAGACTTATAACCACTTCTCATAGTCTCTAAGACCAACCAGGCAGGCTCCTCAGATCCTAGTCTCATATTCTCTCAAACAGCAAGATGAATTTCTTTTTACCTTCTAATATCTTCCCTGCAAGTTCATTTCTACATGATTGCCCACAAAATTGTCCAAGTGCATGCTGGAGAAGGGGGCCTGCATCCCCCAGGAAGGTACTAACATTTAGTACTCTCCTCCATACTCAGCTCCAGGTGTCCTACTTCATCTGAAGGACCAGTACCTCATGCTCTTAAATACAACTCAAGGGATAAAGCATTCCCTAATACCAATTGCTGTGGCCAGTGCTTGTAATCTGCTCCCCAGACCACCCTGGACCTGCTTAGGTCTTGCTTTATGCACACACATCTAAAAATGGTGACAATGTCTTCAACCTTACTGACATCCTAAGAGGGAATTTCTAATGGATAAACAGACAGAAAAGCCAGTGAGCTTAGTAACTTGACCTTAAACATTGGCGGTGTCACCTATCTCACAAGACAGAAACACATCTTGGGTACTGTGGGGGTCCCACTGCAAAGTGGGAATGGAACCCAGCATCCCAGGAGGCTCAGTCTTTTTGTTCCCCAGCTTAACCCCTCAGCCTGGCAGTCTCTGGTTGTAAATGAATTAGGTCAATAAATTCCAGGAAATTTTCCCCCCTAATTTCCCATACCCACCCATTACCAGAAATAAAATCTCTCTCTGAGAACCAGTCCCATTTTGAATAATATGTGGTTTTTAACACCCTTTCAAGTGGAATAACATTGAAAGACTTTCCTTCATATTCTTAAATCCTTGAGCCTATAATTAAATCATGTCTGATCAAAGAACATTACTCATATTACCACTAAATACACAATCTCTATATTCCTAGACAGAGCAATCATCAATTACCACCAAAGCAATGCCCTTAAGCAATTGGGACAGTTATTTCCACCTTAGAAATTAGTTTTAGCTTCCTTGAACCCATTTGAAATCCCTGCTCATGATATACTCTGCATTGTGAAGCATTCTTATTTGGGGAGGCCATGGAGTTTGTATAAATTAGATTTTTGTGTGTGTGTGTGGTGCTGGGGATAGAATCCAGGGCCTTGTGCATGCAAGGCAAGCACTCTACCAACTGAGCTATATCCCCAGCCCACAAATTAGAATTCTTATAGAAAGGAATAGAAAGGATAGGATGGATATTAATTAGGCAACCAAAAAGGTCTATCATTTATGGGGCAACCAGACGATTAATATTGTCCTCATTTCTCAGTACGTCCCAAAAACTGGAGGAAAATATGAGTGGTTGCCAATTCCAAGTGGAGAAATACTGCATAAAGATAAAAATATAAATTTCATAGTAAGTTTCTAACGAAATCCAGGACACTCCTTTCAACTTCCTACTTCTTACTTTTCCTGAATAGCCCTCTTTAGATATAAAACTTCACTGTTTACTGTCCTACATAACCTTTCAGCTCTTTTGCTTCGTCTCTATCTCACTGTTATGGTTTAGTTATAACTCCAAAAGCTACTGTTAATGCAGGAACATTCAGGGGTAAAATGATTAGATATTGAGAGCAGTAACATCATCAGTCCATCCTAGTTCGAATGTACTGACTGAGTGGTAACTGTAGGCCTTGGGGCAAGGCTAAAGAAAGTGGGTCACTGGGGGCATGCCTTGGAGGGATACATCTTCAGTATGGTCTCTTCCCTCCTCACTCTCTCTTCTTCCTGACTCTGCCACGGACTGAGCAGCTTTCCTCTGCTGGGCCCTTCCCCCACGATGTGCTGCTTCACCGTAGGCCTAGAGCAATGGAGTCAGCCATCTATGGACTGAGATCTCTGAAATGATGACCCCCAAATCAACAACTTCCTCTAGGTTGTTCTTGTTGGACATTTTGGTCACAGTGACAAAAAGCTGACTGAAACACTCACTCACTTGATACCAGTGAAAAGGTATACTTTGTCTCTGGGTGCTTTCTTAACAGGCAGGTGTTCCTTTAGAGACACCAAAGATAAAGTTGAAAGGATTCGCAGGTAAAAAGGGAAAGCAAATTGTCTCAGTATTAGATGGTCACTTGGCTGAAAAGTCAGAGGGTCATTGGGCATTTCTGGTTTCTCTATCACTCACATCAATTGCAACTAAAATTCCTGAAATCTCTGTTCACGTAAGAAAGGCTGACGTGTGACTTGGAATCAGAAAAGACTCATTGCAATTGCTTTAAACTAAAAAGAAATAGACTGGCTTGTAAGTAAAATGTGGGGAGACAGATGATCAGGTATGGCTTGTCCCCAGTCCTGGCTCTTCACTTTGTGATCTCTTGGCTATGGATAGGTGTGGAAACCCCAGGTAGGTTTCATTTTTAATCTCTTACAGATACAGCTACCAGAGTTCTTTACCTGCTATCCATACACAACAGTGTCCATCCTAACAGTCTAGGTAAAAGTCCTAAGATTCATCCTGATTGTATCACATGCCTTCCTCCTCAACAGTTGGCTATGATCAAGAAAACAGAGCGCTAATTGTCTAACTGAATTAACTAAGGATAACTCCTCAATCATAAACTATTAGGTTGAACTGTATGAAAGTAAGAGTCAATGATTTTTGACTTGTGAAAACAGTAATTTCGCATGGTTCAACCTAATGCCTGAGATGTGTATAGAAAAAGATGAAAACCTACGTGGAAAAGATGGCGGGCAGGAAACCAACAAATCCAATGTGTGAGCATTTAGGGGGTGCAGTGGGGATAGACATTCTTCCCTAGTTGGTCTCATTGTGTCCTCATTGTGTGAATTGGTTGGAAAAGGTTTTCAATCTCTCTGTACCTCAGCTTCTGCATTTACAAACTGGAGATGACGTTGGCGCCTACCTCATAGGGTTGCTGTAAGGATTGAGTTAATTCATAAAAATGTTACAATGGTACCTGGCTTTTGGCAGATATAATCCATTACTCCTATTGTTGTTTCTAGACAAATGAGATGACCACCATTTGTCATCAGCCTGGTGTTTCCTTTGTCTTTGGGGAATGTTCTATCTTGTAACCTATACCACTAGCTGCACTCCCAGAACATGGGTGTTCTGGGGGTTATTAAAATTAGAGTAATCATTCAATTACATTTCATCACACTGAGAATAGGTTGTTTTCATTTGTGCACTTACCCACAGAAGCTCTGCAATCACCAACTCTCAAAGCCAATTAAAGTCAGTGAATTGCCCTAACGACACAGCATTAATGAAATTTTCTGACATAATTGTTTTCTAGAAAGCACAGAGTCACTAGAGAGGTATAGACTCAAATAAAATGACTAGTTTCATGTGCTTCTAAATCCCAAGAGAAATGCCAAGCTTGCTCATTCACCCCTCCCCTACTCTTTTAAAAAGGGCTCATGTTTGATTGATTGATTGTTAAATCTTGGGCCCTGGTATCATGGGCAGCATCCTAGGAAAGTCATATTGGCTCATCCCTCTGAATCTAGGCTGAATCATATCAAGACTGTCCCAGGCTGGATGAATAGCCATACTATCCCTGACAACGGCTCAGCTCCTCAGGAAGCCCACCCTCTAATTTCTCTCTTTGGCCTTTAATGGAGCTGGAGCTGCAAAGACTGAGGAGTGGCAAGGAAAATGCTGTTTCATGGGAGAAGAACTGTTCTAAAAGATGAGCAAAATTAGCCAATCCCTCTCTAGCTCTGCTCCTACTAGCAACCACCTCTGAGGGCTGAAGCATGAGTAGAGGTGAGTAGATTCCATAAAATCAGCTATCTAGACCATGTGACCTTTATGGAGATGTTCAACTCCAGATTTTCAAAACTCAAGGATTTGGGAACTCTGGTGATGTCCTGCCTTTTTAGTTTCACTCTAAATTGCCAAGGGAAGCCATCTGTTAACACACTTCACCCAGGGACAGACCCACAGCAGAAGCTTCAAGAATACAAAGACACACCAGGCCATACCCTGCTTTATACTTGCTAGAAATCCTCTACCAGATGTGCCCTCAAAGTATAGTTTAAGGGCACGATTTAGGCCAGATATTGTGATTTCTATCTATTTGGGGTTCAGAACACAATACACCACTGACTACAGCCTTGATGGGCTGAGTACTTTGAACTGAAGAAGACTGAATGGGTCTCAGAGCAAAGTCTCTCTGAACTTCTCCGGCCCTTCTTTCTCTCCAAATGTAAGTTGTAGAAACTAAAATTCCCTTCTCCAAGGTGAGGCAAAGGAAATTAAACTTCTCTTTCCCGAAACCAGCCAAAAACCCTAAAAATATTACTTGTAACTTTCCCCATTGTAAAGAAATCCTCTGACTAGACTTCTCTGATAGTAGGTCACCAGACCTTCTTCCAGAAAGGTCCTGCCCATACCCAGGAGGAAGGAACACCTCACAGAGAGACCAGGTAGAGTCCAGGTGGAGGCCTCGTGGGGTCCCCCCCTCACTCTATCACCATCAACTCACACCCGTTTTCCCAGTTATATGTCTACATAGCTGTCCAGTCTTCATTAAAACAAAGGCAGTTTCCCCGAGGGTTTTGGATCTTCATTTCTGAAAGCTCTGTGTCACCTAAGACTTTTATTAAATAAATTTGTGTATTTTTTCCATTAATCTGTCTTTGTCAGTTTTACTTTCAGACCTGGCTAGGAACCCTAGGAAGGTTGAGGAAGTTTTCTCTCCCTTGCCATCTGCCTGGATAGTAAAGTCATTATTATAATTTTGGATCTTTAAATGTCCCTCAGGGGCCCATATGCTGTCTTTCTTTTCAGTTTGTGGTGCCACTTAGGAGGTGGGGCTTAGTGGAAGGGAGTTAGGTCATTGGGAGTGTGCCCTTGAAGAGGATATTGGGACACCTACCCCTTCCTATTGCCACAATGAGGTGAACAGTCTACCTTTGCTATGTTCTCCCACCACCATAAAGTACTGCATCACCACAGACCCAAAGTAACCAGGCCAAGTGACCTTGAACTGAACCTCTGAAACTATGAAACAAACCATTCCTCTTTTAAAGTTGATTTTTCTCAAGTATTTTGTCACAATGATGGAAAACTGACTAACAACAGCTATTGTGTAAGAGTAGTCTCTAATTCAGTCTTTTACATAATGACAAGTTGCCATCCCCACAAAGATATCAGTCAGCCTTTAATCTGTGGTGATTTTGTACTAGGCAACTGTGCTAAGCTGTTGAACTCAGCAGTAGCTGTCTAGGTTGAGATGTACCAGCCCCATGCTATATGTAAGGACACTGAAGTTCAAAAAGGTGAATTACATCCACAAGATTAGACTAGACAGCCAATGCATGACATAGTGGAGTCTGTACCCAAAACCAGGTGTGTCTGTCTCAGAGTGGATCTTCTTCTTTTTTAACATGCTCATGTGGCAGAATTTTTAGGGGCAAACATAGACCACTCAAATTTTGGGGAGCCCCTTACAGTGCTCAGCACCTAGCTGAGCACATACTTGAACCTCATTTACACCTCCCTATCTACTCATCCTTTTGAGCTAGAGTTTCTGAGGTCAGCTGGACTCCACTTCTGACTTCCAACAGCTGCCCTATCCATTTCTGGATTTCACCCCATCTTATATTCTGGTCATAGTATCATCCATGACTACTGTGTACCAAACAAAAGCGAGAACTATTAGTTTTGGAAGCTATCACAGGTATGAAATGAATTCAGAAAATTTGGCGCTCAGCCTGCTGAAACTTGAGGAATCAAGCAAGCACATGTTGTTGGTCAAGTTTGGGGATTTTTCTAAAGATATGTGGCTCCCCTAGCTTTCGTTCCACATTCTTTGGGTGCTTAGCTGGATGTTCGACGTGCAGCATTAAATTTAACATCCCAGCCCTGATAACATCCCAGGGTTGTTAAATGTACCAAGGTATTTGGTAATTCATCTTACTCAAAATTTTCACAGCTCAGTAAGCATGCATTCATTATCATAGAAATCACTTTAATGTTTAACAAACATATCTGGCATGTTCTCAGCATTCACATTTTCCATTCTCGCTTAACCTGTCATGAAATATGTTATGTGTATACAAATAAACAATTTGTGTGAGATGGGTTTTTTGCTGTGTCTATGGAAAGATGGTCAAGGTCCAAATTGTTTTAGGAAAGAAGGTTCCCATTCCTCAAAAGCTCTGTGTTTGGATGCAGTAGTGATCCCTAGCCTGGTGGGCCCCCTTTCTAGTAGAGACCTGTTTAAGGTACACACCCTGCATGAAGGGTGAGTACTGAGTAATAACATCCACTCCTAGTTCCCTCAGGATATATGTATACAATTTGTGCAACACTTGCTTTCTGGTGTTTATAGTCTGTGGTTCTTTTCTACCAGGTCACTGGATCATGTGTACTGTGAACGTAGTTTCTTCCATTGGTCTGCAGGAATCAGTTACATTTTCTTCTATTTCTTTTTTGTTCCTCTTGCACTCTTTTGTGTTGTTCACAATGTTGGGCCCTCAGTTAATATTCTACACATGCATGTTGGTGTTGAGTAAGAGAATATCAGATCTCCTTGAAAATGTCCTAAAAGACCCAACAGTCTAGTTGAGTCTGCTGGGAGGCAGCCCTAGGAGGGCATCCTATGAAAAAATACAAAGGCTACCCCTTTCTATTAAAGTGCCTAAAATTGACTTGTGGAGGGAAGAATTTATAGGTGAAATAATAACCATGGAAGTTAGTAGGGTAGATTCTTGGTGTTCTGCAATGTACAATTTCAATGAGCTTCCCAGGACCACAATAAAAGACAGAAACTTGCAACCAGCCAAGTGATCCAGGCACATGTATAGGCAATCCTACACATTGGTGGTTCACAGGGTGTTTAAAATTTTTCAGTTGCCAAGAAATTATATAAACGTGACATATCACCAACATCCACATTTCTGGCTTCTCTTGGAAAAAAAAAATCAAATATGCTTCTTTTCTTAGCAATGCTGGATCCAGAGTTTCATTCCAAAGATCTTTTGGATGAGATATGAATCTTGAATATTTTCGTAGTACTTAGCAATTCCTTCTTTCTTTCCAGCACTGAAACAGAGGGTCAGCTAGTGTTTAATATCTTTTCCCTAAATTTTTGAAATCATAGAGTTTTTTTCAAAATATGGTTAAGGTACATAAACTGAGAAGTTCACAGGTTTCAAAAAAAATGGAAGCGGGTGGGCAGATATTTCTTGTGGAAGGGAAATCTATGTTTTTGTGTTTAACAGGAAAATGTGTACCTGGGTGAAAGAATGCAGCTTCATGTTTTATGATGAAGTAAACCACGGTAAGAATTTTGATCAGTGAACTGGTCAGTAATATATTCAGCATCAAGTAATAAAAAACTCCAAGACACTGGCTTATCTTAGAGTGTTAGCAGCTGCATAAGGCTTTTGGAGACACGGTTTTTAATCATCTTATTGTGTGGTTTTTATGTTCATGGTTTAAAAGCATCTTACATCATGAAAATCAAAGGGAGATCAGTAGAGGAAAGGGACCAAATGATGGGAGGCACAGAGAGAGAGGGTAAGTGCTAAGGAGTGATACTGGCCAAATTATTGTTATAGTATATGCATGTACAAATATGAATGACAAATCTCATCATTATGTTCAACTATAATGCACCAATAAAAAATGTGGACGAAGAAGAAAAAGAAAAGAAAGAACAGCATCTTGCACATGTTTCAGGCAGAAAGAAGGAAGA
This sequence comes from Geosciurus inauris, assembly GCA_004024805.1. Classification (NCBI taxonomy): domain Eukaryota; kingdom Metazoa; phylum Chordata; class Mammalia; order Rodentia; family Sciuridae; genus Geosciurus; species Geosciurus inauris. The sequence continues at coordinate 30,314 of PVHX01017261.1, read as the reverse complement.
GGGCCAGGCATGATGGCTCATGCCTGTAATCACAGCTCCTGGAGAAGCAGAAGCAGGAAGACCCCCTAGTTGGATGCCAGCCCGGACAACTTAGCAGGATCTTGTCTCAATATATTTTTTAAAACAATTAGAAGGGATGGGGATATAGTTCAATGGTAGATCACCCCTGGGCTCAATCCCTAGTATCACAAAAACAAAGAAAAAGTACAAAAGGTAGCCCTTCTCAGGGACCTCTGCTGTGTCTCATTGACCAGGACTCTTGTCCTGGGCCTACTCCCATAGCAAGGAAACTGGGAAATGAAGTTGTAGCCACTAGAGGTGAGAAAGACAAGAGAGAAGAGGACACGAATGGCTTCTGAGTGAGTTCCTTGTGCTGCTGCCACACTAGGAGTATAGGAAGCTATATTCTAAATAGATGAGGATAGAAGTATTCACAGAGTACATTCATGAATGTGAGTGACATTTCATCTCCCTCATTTACATAGACCCATAGGCATCTGGAGTTTCCATCTTTGGCCCATAACATGTGGCAAATTTTGCTGAACGTGAACTTGAATCATCTAAGCTTGATGTGTGGGAGGAGTCACTTTGTTGAATGCCAGAGCCCTGTGTGATCCATGGCATCTACCTCAGATCTGGGCTTTGCTTCCCTCTGTCAGGTTTCAGGCATAATGTTGGAGAGATAATAAAAGTTTATTTCTTTGTAAGAAACAGCCCTGAAAAGAATGTCAGCCAATTTTGTAAGTCCTTTATTTATAGAGTCATTAAGAGTACTTAGATTTTTCTACCATACTTTATTGCATTGTATGGAAGATACAAATATATTGTAATAATATTTGCAATGGTGGAGATTTGCTAAGGCTTTAGATTATATCTCTGGTGAATTCCAGGGGTCTCCTATGTATAATAAACTACTAACTGTGTGGTTGGAAATCAAAGCACTACCCTTAGGGAATCAGAGGAGAGATTAAAGTGAGCGAGACTGAGTAAGAAGACTCTCGATGTTCACTTCTGGAGTTAACAGACACAGAGGCAGACTAATTTAAAAGGACTGATTATTTTTTTCAGGATCACAGCAATATCTCAATCACCTAGCATTCACATATCTTGAAACTTCTATCTAGAACACTTGAGAAAACTATCAAAATAAAAACCAAAAAATCACTAGTGTAGCCAAAATAGGTCTCACGAAGTCAATGTATTGAAATATAAATATTTTATTTCTGAGAAAACCTCACTCAGAAACTACTGACTCTGGATTTACTTAAAAATTCACTAAGATTGGTTATGTGGTTTCCATGAGAGCTGACAACTTTAAGGAGAAAGCATAGACATGAGCCTTCTGATAGTAGCAAGAAATTCCCACAACAGAATAACAGTAAGGGAGAGCACAAAAGATATTTGGGGGGAAAAAAAACACTCAAGTCTGTTTTATCAAGAAAAGGTTAACTTGTGTTGTGAGTCACTGTTTAGGAAATCAGAGAAATACATCATACATCCAAGAAAGATTTGTATTTCAGTGTTTAAAACTGACATATATTCTCTCTTAAAGGAAATATGCTTCAGTTATCTAGAAACTCCACGTTATGGGAGGCTTAATTCATAATTATGGGAAGATGTGACTGTGTTGTATCAAGAGAGGTGTATATGTACACTTTGTAAAAACATAAAAAACAACATTCAGGGAGATAACCATCCCTTTTTAATTATAATCCATTTGAGTCAAACTGTAAATATTGCCATACTTGAACACAGAATGAAATAAACATGCTCAAGGATATTTATTGACCCACAACTCCTTAAGTCAATTTGATTCCAGTATGCATTGCTTCCAAAGCATTCCCAACCCCCTTCCCTTCACATACAACACAGACAGACCTGAACATTACAAGACAGAAAACAGAACAACCAAAGCACCAGGCTCTGTTACTACAAGTGAATGAAACACACGAGTCAGTGTGTCCACCTGAGCCTCCATGCTGGGACACCTCACTTCCAGGAAATGGATACTTCTTTCCACTGAAGAAGTATCAAGAAGTATCAAGTCTCAAAATCAAGCTCCTCTAGATAACTCTTCTATTCACTAACCCGGCTGCCTTCTTAAAGAGTATGCAATATATGGTGCTTGATACCCCAGCAGGAAGTAATACAGAGCCAGTGTGCAATCAGTCCTTCTTATCACTTTGATAGCAAGAGTGCTTTGTCCTCCAACTCACATGGAAAAGGGCTTGGCCTTTATGGAGTGCTTTTCTCAGAGGCTTCTGGTTAGGTCAGGTGGTACAGTCTTCCCTAAGGGTGGGACTGACATCAGGGGAATGAGGTCATCTGCTCTGGAAGCAGGGTGAAAAAAGAGGAAATGAGCATCAGTTCTCAGGCATCTATGAGTCTATGGGAGACCCAGCATCTACAGGAAGACCAAGGTTTTCTAAAAACATCTGGACAGCAAAAGGTTAACCATAGAGAAGAATCAAAGAGGTTTTCTTAATTTGAAACTAAAGGATGATTTTTCACTATCAATCCTGCCTCTCAAACTAGGAATTAGCATCATCCGTCATTATCACCATCATCTTCATCATCATTAGTACATCACCTATCAGTTCTTCAGTATGAAAAAAAATCCTAAATGAAGCATTTCACATACATATATGCTTTTATTTAATCCTGTAGCTGTTCCTTTTTTCATTTTTATTGTTAGGGAAACGGAAGAGTTGGCTTAATGGTAGAACTGGAATTGAACCCAAGTATCTGATGGCAAAGCCCAGTCACTAATCAATATTCCTTAATTCACCAAAGTAAACATATAACCCTACAACCTCTTCCAAGAAGTCAGGCTCAGTTCTGGTTGGAGGAAGTGGCTCAGTCCAGAAGAGAGATCAGTGTAGCAATGTGGGGACTCCAACTCTCCGACACTCTAATGGCCGGGCTCAGATTCTGATTTTTGCTGCTGTCTGGATCCCTATACTTCTCAATTAAAATTTCTAGTCCCCATTGTCCCCCAAGCCTCCTTTCACTGCCCTGGCCAAGTGATTTGACGATGATACATCTATGTAGTTCTACCTCCTACAGGGCAATTGTACTGTAGGGAAAGGACTTTGCTCATTGTATCTGTCTTACATATGTTTAAGATCGGTGGCCCAGTCCTCAGGCTTCTAGATATTAAATAAGCCTAGGTAAGTTTACACTCCACTTTGTGGTTTCCTATTAGCCTCCTGCCAATCATCCCAAATAGGTTTCTGTGATCCTTTTTATTTCCCTATAAAGTGAATTCATTTTCTCTATTGAAATCTTTCAGCATCACTTTCTGTTGGGTCCTCATGCCCAGATCTTCATTAAGAATTTCCATCCCTTTAATTAGTTTGTTCATGGGGATGAAGACAAATGCTTGGGCTGGCCAGGATGAGGGAATGCTCCACAAGGAAATAAATGCCAAAACAGCTCCCTTCTGAGTGCCATCTGTCTCATCCCTAGTCAACCACTTTTGCTCAGGGAGGAAAAAAAGACCTAATACATTTCCCTTTAAGATAAACTGTAGGAGTCAGCTTCTCCCTCCTTCTACCTCGCTCATTGGGGGCATGACTTACTTTGTTTCTTTTCCTGATTGGTGGTTTCCTCTAAGAACTAGCTGTTAAAGAATCCGCATACCTAGGAGACCAACAAAACCGAATGTCCCTATTTTTTTCTCTCTCTCCCCATCTTCCAGCATACCCTTTTATCATAGTTATCCTCTTGGAAAACATAAATAGTCATCAGCTTCTCATGGCCTTTGCCAGAGTTGCCCACTCTCTGAAGAACTCCTTCCCATTCGTGGGAACCAACAGAGCTAGCTAACTTTCCCACCTCCTCCAAACTTATCACCAACACCTTCAAAGGCTGTTTGTCCCAGCCCACACAATGGGTTGAGGAAAGGAGAGGGAAGTTGGATCATTTTGAGTCTGGAACAGACAAAAGTCTGATGTGGAAAACTGGGAACTAAGGAAACCTTAAGGTCAGCTCCAGGGTAAATAGCTGCCCTGGCAGGGCTAAGCCTGACAGCAGAAGCCAGAGGCCCCAGAGGCCCAGTGCAAGGAGAGATGGGAACCTGGAGAGGCGATGAGTCACACGGAGCAACATAGTGCCTGGGGCCATTCCAGAGTAGGAACCTCCTCAAAACAAGTCAAGGCAGGAGAAGCTCTAAGTTTGAGGTGAATCCAAGGGCAGGAATCAGGCAGTCTAAAGGGAAGGGGGACAGAGTTGAAGGGAAACAGGAGTCAGGCATGTGTAAAACAGCAGGAAGGTGGTGGAAGAGGCGTGCAGTGTGATATCCGAAGGCTGAGTCTGGACCACAGTTCAGACAGCATTCCAGCCATCTTCTGTGTCTGTTCATTCTGGAAGCATGTGTCAGTTTACACACTATAAAGCCATCCTGAATGGCTTTCAATAGTTTATTCCTCCCTGATCTGAGGCATTGCATTCAATAACATCAAGGACAATTGAGTCTATCTTTGCACAATAAACTATGTCCTTACTAATTATTTAGGTGTCAAAGCTGAACTCAATTCCCAATTTTACTAGTTAATATGAAGTTGAACTATATTCAATTCATAGTGACCCACCAAATGGCAATTTCATATGGTTCCATATGGTTTCATATGGTTCCTAATATCAAATGAGCCTAGGTTACGTTGCATCTTCAAACCTGTTTTCTGTAAAATAGAGTTAATAACTTCTGTCTTTGGTGGTAATTAGATGAAGTTATGCATTTAAAGGTCCCTGGTAAAGTGTCTTATACATGGGAAATTGTCAATAAGTATTAGCTACTATTATCCCTATTGTGTAGGAACTATAATCCCCTTAGAATTGAATTTAACAATAAAACAGTATGAATGCTCCAGACTAAATATCTTTAGATGTTTAGATGTGCAGTGCTCTGTAGTACAAAGTCCATTACAAGCTGTTTTACTCACTGGTAACTCAAGTGCATATGCTTAAAACCCTGCCCTGGCTTTGGAGCCCATCAGACATTGGGGTGAATCCTAGCTCCACTACTGAATGACATTGAGAAAATTGTTTAACTTCTCTGAGTCTTGGGCTACTCATCTGTAAGCTGGGAATAATAATAATACCTGAAAAAATACTGCCTGTGAAATGTAAGCACAGTACATGACCCATGTGGGGTGCTTGATGGATAGTGGGTATCACATGCTGAGAAGATCTCAGTTCTGACTGGGATATGTTCAGTGATTTTAGTTTCCAGGGAGAGGCCACACCAACTCAGTACGAAGAAGGATGTGAAGTACACTCTCCTATACTTTGTCTGTTTATCCATCTCCCACCTAGATTCTCAGACTTGTGTTGCAAACAGGTCCTGCATTTTATCCACTGGCTGACATTGGCTAGTTTGGGGCGGGGGAGGGGGTGGTGGCTGATTGTTTCATTTCAGATAAATCTGAGAGGTGGTTGACTTGCTCTTGGAACAACTCTTCCTTGAATTCCAGGTTGGAAAGGAATTCCTGGCAGTAAAAGACTTTTTTAAAAATATTTATTCGTTAGTTGTAGGTGGACAGAATATCTTTATTTTATTCTTATATGGTGCTAAGGATCAAACCCAGTGCCTCACATGTGCTAGGCGAGCACTCTACCACTGAGCCATAACCCCAGGCCCAGGAGACTTTTCTATTCAAAAGAAAATAGCATTTTTTAAGGGCTCCTTGGGTTTAGGTTTGGGGGACATCAAATGACTCTTACAAAGGAGAATATTAATTGGTTTCAGAAGAAGGGGCACACAGAAGCAAAGTGAGAACATATCCTTCCACATGAAGATGGATTTTAGAGCTTGGCGCAAAAGGCAGGCAAGGCGCAAGCCGGGTACAGCTGAGGGCCAAATGTCTGGAGGTGTTTGGCTGGGCCTGGCGACCTGTTATTTTTCGCAGTGGCAAGCCAAGTAATACCAACAGCACTACAGCCAGACTGCATGTTGCTACTGGGAAACATGTTATGTCATCTCATAGAAAAATCTGCACAAACATGCCAACTTTCTTTGGTAAAATCAAAGGCTCATTCCTGTCTTTCATCTTCCTAGCTCCATACCTCCCAGACTTCCAAGTTGCCATATGTGGCTCATTCTTTACTTTAGGAGCAATGGAGTTTATCAGTTCAGTTTGAGTTGGCTGTGTTACCCCTGCTGCACAATATAGTGCAGAGGGAAGAAGGAAAATGGGGCACGGGGCAATTTCATTTTGGTCCAGGACAATGAGAATTTAAGACCCTCTAGAATAAGGTGAAGACTCTGTTGACATAACTGGCTTAAGAAATGTTACTGGGTTCAATTAATGAGTCAATCAAGTTTCTGGTATCTTTTATCTTTCGAAATGCAATCTATGGATTCAAAGAGGTCTTTATGGAGTCTGTGGGAAAAAGTTCAAGCCTGGGAAGAAAATCAGAACTGGATTCCTAAAGATATTTCAGGGATTTTCTATCTCATTCAGTAACACATCACAGTAGGCCTACACATCACAGTAGGCTCAATGAAAAAAAAAATGTAACAGAGAATCCCTTAACTTGGAAGATAGAACTATCAGGAATTCCTATGAGACCCAAATATAAGACATTCAGAAGTTCCTACCCTTGGAAAATAATTCCTTCCTCTCCAAATCTAGTTTGGGTTATGCTAAACTTGGCCCAGGGAAATGGATTGAAACTAAATGAGTTTTGCTATGTGTTAAACTAATAGCCAGTGCCTCGCCCTTCTTGATTTTGTGCAACAAACTGGAATAATAAGGTCATATTTCTCCTAAAATTAGCATCTAGCCTGGGAGGTATCTTCACCAGAGCAATGGCATGTGCCATTCTCTTTTGCTTTTGTGGGTTTTTGTGGTGACTAAGGCAGAAAATCCTGAGTAGAAAACAAAAACCTTCACACTTAAGTTTCTCTCAATGATGACAACTTGTGGTTCTCTTCCCTTTCTCACACCTTCTTGAGGGTTGGCAAATCAGCCATGAGCATTTCCCAGGTGAAGTCAGTAAGTTCATGAACTTAATGCTGGGGTGAACAGAGAGAGATGGTGAAAGGCCAGAGAACCAGCCAGTTAATGAAGGCCTAGGAATGTACACCATAGTTTTTTCATCTTTGACAATGATTCTATTAGAAGAACCTCTTATTTTTCTCAACTGTGGGAAAGTGGCTTATACCTGCTCTCTTATCTACTTCTTAATGATATTGTGAGAATTGAGAGGTCTGTGGGTTAGTCAGCTTTTCATGTTTGTGACCAAAATACCTGACAAGAACAACTTAGAGGAAGAAAAGTTTATTTGGGGCTCATGGTTTCCATGCTTCAGTTCATGGTTGGCCAACTGTATATCTCTGGGCCTGAGGTGAAGAAGAATATCATGCAGAAGGGTGTAATGGAGGATGGCTGATCAGTTTATGGAAGCCCTGGAAACAGAGGGTGGGGAGAGGGAGAGGAGAGAGAAAGGGGTTAGGGACAGAAATAGTCTAAATTCATACTCCTAGTGACCTACTGCCTCCAACCACATCCATCTGCCTACAATTACCACTCAGTAGTAGTCCATTCAAACTATTAATCTATCAACTGGATTAATCCATTGATGAGGCTACAGCCCTAATCACTACCCTAAAATCCTCACCTCTGAACCTTGTTGCACTGGGGATTATGCTTTTCAAACATCAACTTTTCAGGGGACATTTCTAAATCCAAACCATAACATTCTGCAATCTAACTTTTCAGATTAAGAAAAAAAAAAACCTATAGGTAAAAGTCATACCAAGGGAATGGTAGGGATGATGAATGCCCTTACATTATGGAGTATCTGAAAGTAAGCTCCAAATAATAGCATTAATATGATGATAGAAGGTTACTAGGGTTTGCTATGAGAGCTTTACATATACCCCCAAATGACCCGATAAGGTTGTCTTAGTCAATTCTGTAACAAAGGATGCTGTAACAAAGCATCATAAACAGATGTTTATCTTCTCACAGCTCTGGAAGCAGAATACCAAAATCAGCTTGCCAGCAAGTTCAGGTTCTGGGAAGGGCCTTCTTCCAGTTTGCAGACTGCCATCTTCTTGTATGCTCACATGGTGTTATGGTTTGGGTGGAGGTGATTCCCCCTTAAACTCACATGTGAGACAATGCAAGAAGGTTCAGAGTCTTAACCCAATCAGTGAATTAATCCTCTGATAGAGATTAACTGAGTGGTAATTTAGGTGTTAGGATGTGACTAGAGGAGGTGGGAATTAGGGCATGGTTTTAGGGTATATATTTGTATCTGGAGAATGGAGACCTAGAGAGGTCAGGACCTAGAACGGAGATCTCTCTAATTTCTGATCACCATGTGAGCTGGTTTCCTGTCATACTCTTCCACCATGATGTTTAGGCTTACCTCAAGTCCCAAGGAATGGAGCCAGCTGCCTATGAACTAAGACCTCTGAAACCATGAGCTCTCAAATAAACTTTTCTTCCCCTAAAATTGTTCTGGTCAGATCCTTTAGTCATAGCAGGAAAAAACAAAACCGAGACTAAAACACATGTATAAGCTAGAAAGAGTGAAATCCTATGTCCTCTCCTCTTTTCATAAGGGCATTAATCTTGTCATGAGGGCCCTATCCTCAGGACTTCATTGAGACTAGTATCTTCACAAAGGCCATACCTCCAAATCCTATCAGGGTGGGCTTTGGATTTGCAACATAGGAATTCTGAGAGTACACAAACATTTAGATTATAACAGATAGTATTATTATCCCTGCCTGCCATAAAAAATTGAGGCACAGAAGGGTTAAGTAATAACTTAGGGTCATGCAGGAAATAAGCAGTAGTGCTGGGCTTCAAATCCTGGTCCTCTGACTCCAGCACAAGCTCATCACCACTGAGCTGCCTACATTCTTTTAAAGCCCCTGGTTCTACTACATCCTATTTAAGCTATTTCTACACAATAGAGAAAATTATGTGAATAAATTTCTTTTTAAGAGGCTAGAATCTGTCTTGCACATCTGCACATCCTAACTGATAAACTCCCATTTAATGAATTCAGGGTGCAGTAAACTGAAATGGCTTCTGCCCTCCACCCACTCCACCTCCACTCCCTCCAGTTCTGTCAACCCCATCCCTCCCTGAGTTGGTTGAGACCTTCAGACTGCTCCGCCTGGAGGACAACTTTGGAACTTCAATACAAACTCCATTGACTGCATTGAAGACAAACTATCTACACTGGCAGGGTTAAGCCCAAACACCGTAGATAAAGGGACCGTAATGAAGCTCTGTGTGCTGGAATTATGCCAGCCACTCCTAGAGCCTAATTGTAACATGATGTTGCCCAGATGAGTCTATCTATAGGCTTGTCACTGGGAGTTGTCAGAACTCCACAGTCCCCCAAAGTTTTTTCTGTCCTTTGCAGCCAGGGTTGGAGCAAAGGCCAGGATGGCTGGACCCAGTGGGCTGAGTTAGGCTGCCAGCAGCACACAGGCCTCTGGCAATTAGCACAATTCCTGCAGTTTCTTAAATAATGTTGATGGACCCTTGTCTTTCATTCAGCTGCCTGAAAGTCAATCTCTTGATGGATCCCAGAGGGAAAATCAAGGAGGAAAGAGTTTATTTTCAGACACAGTTTAACAGCAACCAACTTAAGAAGCACCTAAAAAATGATAATTAAATTTTTCTCCAAGGAGCAAATTAAGATAAATACTCTAAGAGTCATTCCACATAGATCTGTCTAGAAAATATCCAATTAGTGTAATATAGACCACATTTCCAGGACCTAAGGGACTGCTAGCCTTCACTCCTTTTCTGTTATTGTTGATACTCCAAGTTTCTAAGGGAATGATTTTTTTGAACATGCTCAGGAGCAGTCTGACTTCTCAAGGGAAGTACCAGGATATAACTTGGCAGCACACAATCCTGCTCTAACCCTGATTTTGAGAATCAGTGGCTTCTTGACAAGAGTCAGAACTGATGTTAATTTGTAATAATAAATAAAACATGATTAAAAGGACAAATCTGTTTGTCAACCAAATTTTGTGCCTATCATGTGACTGTTAGGAGGGCTCACTTGTGCTTTTATCTCCTTTTAACAAGTTAAATGAGAACCTGCTTTTTCTGTAAGAAAAGAAGGGTCTGTTCTTCCTGTTGTTTGGATTGGGCTTCCAGAAGGCCTCTGCCAACTAGGTTTCCAGATATATATATATCCCCTTCAGTAGCTTTATTTTAAAGGATTCAAAATACTTGGAGTTGATCCTTGAGTTAAAGTCCTTTATAAATCTTACTTCATTAATCTTCAGTGAGAGTGTAAACATTACTACTGGCCCATTGACTGGATGAGGAAAACTGACACAGGGGAGTTTTATGGCAGCTTATGGACCTGAAACCTGCTCTCTACTCCCACTCCCAGACTTCTGATTCTATTGTACCTCATGGCAATATAGAGTCAGCCTCTTCTCAAAATAGATGATAAATTTCCAGAGGAGGGTGAGTCAACTTAAGATTTCTGACCTGAGGTTTTCAAACTTCCCACTCAGCAGATCAAGGCAGGACTAACACACTTACAGAATTGATTTTTGCTTGACTGTCTACAAGGCTAGTGTGTCTAAAGTACTTTAGGAAATGTAAGAAAACAACTATTAATGTTTCTGACGCATGAAATGCCTACTAGGGTCTTTTTCCATCAAGGTTAATATGAAAATATGCCATAGTGAGCAGAAGAAAGGCAGAATTTGAATGACTTTTAGTCTCAATGCAATGCAAATTCCTATAGTTCAAACGCAGAAACTGCCTTATCTCCTTTGCTTTTGGCCAAGAATAGATCATTTATTACCCATCACCAGGAAGAGGATGGCAGAGCACTCATTATCTCCTGTCCCTGCTTTCCAAATCAATCAGCTCTCAGCTACACTGCTGGGCTTTTTAATTTAAATGTCAGCTACAGTAAGAGTGTGTTTAAAAAAAAAAACGTCAGAGTCTTATTAACTTTGGCTTTCAATTGGTCCCTTCTAACTTTTGGGTTGACAATGTTAAGAAAATTATTATTCTAGGAATGCTTTGCACTAAGGATTCTTTTGAATTTTTATGATACTGAACTAAAAATCTGAACACTAGTTTAAACTCAAGATGTTTCAAATTACTGGTATCTATAAATTGCCACTTTGCAGAATGTACAAAAGGTTTCTAAATGCTTTCCCACCTTTGAATTCACATTCTATAAAATATTCTAAAAGCCGGAATTTAATTAGTGTTTCTCAGTGGGCTTTTGGAGTTTGACAACTGTTCTTGGGCAGCACCATTCCACCCATTGTGGGACCTTTTATCTTCCCTGCTTTTGCTATACTCTAAATGCCAAGAATTATTACCAGTCATTGTGATGTTAGGGCTCTGAAATGACATCCTGAAGCATGGCACCTTGCACGCTAAGTACTATGAACTGAAGGAAATTAGAAGAACCTCTGAAAAAAAGTCTTTCTGGCCTCCTATCTCCTGCCACTGTCTCCTCCAAAATGAGTCACAGAAACCAGAGTTCTTCTTCCCCAATATGGGCCATATAAATTAGAACTCCTCAGCCCCAAAGCAAGCTCGTTCCCCCTTCTCTCTTGAAGACTCTCATTCCAGGGGGTCCTGCCCTACACTTGGGCAGAAGAAATGCCACACAGAGAGGTCAAGAAGAATCTGCATAGACAGGCCTTGTCAGATTCACCTGTCAGTCAATTCCAGGAGATCTGACTCCTTTTTTTCAATCATATTTCTATGTGACTCTCCATTCTTCATAGATCCTAAACATAAAAATAGACACTTTTCCCTGGGTCTTGGGTCTTCCTTTCTGAAAACTACCATGTCATGTAACACTTCAATTAAATAAATTTGCAATGCTTTTCTTTTACTGGCCCATTTTTTGCTATAAGAGTGCTGGTTGTGACTTATCATGTGCACACATTTCTGTCCTTCCAGTGACAACTAAAAATGCCTTCAAGTATTTTCAAATGCCTCTGAGAGGCATGGTCTGCACCTATTGAGGCAATGTTAAATTAGAAAATTCAAAATCCTAGCTGGGTGCAGTGGCACACTCTTGTAATCCCAGTGGCTAGGGAGACTGAGGCAGGAGGATCTTGAGTTCAAAGCCAGCCTCAGCAACAGTGAGGCACTAAGCAACTCAGTGAGACTCTGTCTCTAAATAAAATACAAAATAGGACCGGGGATGTGGCTCAGTGGTTGAGTGTCCCTGAGTTCAATCCCCAGAACCTCTGTCCCTGCCAAAAAAAAAGAAAATTCAATATCCTAACCCCAGTCGAGAAAACAAAAAAAATTTCTTGCATCCATAAGGTCTCCTCACACCTCCATTCTTAGAGCTTTCTTCACTGAACTCCTAAAACTGTACGTACACTTGGGCTGTACATTTTATGCTGGGTTCTACTGTTTGTGATGCCGTTTGAACTATGTTGTTCATTTGCTGCTGATGTAGGTCTTGATTGGCTCCATACCATCCTTTTGGATGGCAAATACCTTAGGATAGACATCTCGTCATGCTCCCATATTAAGCAGATTCCTGGGCATAGTAGATATTCAATAACTTCATGTGGGTGAATGGTAGAGAATCAGTGATAGAGAGGAACTAAATGCTGAACCACTGGCCAATGGCTTAATAAGAGATACAGAATACAGTGTTTTCTGCTATCTTCATGGGTTATAGGTACTATGTATGAGTGTTTGTGTTCCCCAAATTCATATGTTGAAAGCCTAATCACCAATGTGGTTGTATTAGAAGGTGAGACCTTAGGAGGTGATTAGATCATAAGAGTAGAGCCATCATGATTGGGATTAATTCCCTTTTCAAAGAAGCCCTAGAGAGCTGCCTCACCTCTTCCACTGTGTGAGGACACAGCTATAAAGAGCCATCTATGAACCAGGAAGCCCACCCTCACCAATCTCCAAACATGCCAGCCTTGGACTTCCTAGCCTCCAGAACTACGAGAAACAAATTCTTCTTGTTTATAAGCTACGTGGTCTATGGTATTTCGTAATCTCAGCCCCAATGGACTTGGACAACGGAATAGTGGATTGTGCCTGAAGCATTGTGGCAACTATGTGTGGAATTCATACTAACATATGGAAGAACACAGTGGAAGAAAATAGTAAAGTTTCTTTCTTGGGGAAGCAGTTACATTGAAGTGACCACAAATAGTGTCTGTGTATACAAATACGCGCACACATACACACACACCCCCTACAGAGAGAGAAATAATGCATGTTGTTTGCCAAAACTAAAATGCTTTCTCAAAATTCAGTAATTGAGAGGGAAAGTAGATTTTCCTCTTGAACTAACTCCCTATATTGGCTCTACTTTTATTCATTTGTTTCAAGGTTTCCCTTGTTGCTCTTTCACTATATCATGTCTCTTCAAAGACATCAAATCATTTTTTTCCTCCCATCCCAATTTCTTTTTTCATAAACAAACCCAGAATATACTTGCCTGTTTGTCTATATGTGTCTGAAAGAAAATAAAAGGCAGACAGACATTTTTAAAAGACGATCTTTCTTATTCATAATTAGGGACATAGACTTCAATGTAATCAAAAGACAAATCTTGCTCCTTTCTATTTCTATAGCCTCAGTAAGTGCTTCCTCCCGTGAGTTAAATGAAGATAATTCTGAAATATGAGGAAAGGTAGAAAGTACAACAGATTCAAAAATCAGGCCTAAGAGTGAGTGAACTTCAGGTCACATCTGCAGAGGACCGTGCAGAAATGAACTGGCAAATTTGCATTTCCTCCTCAGATAAGTATAAATTCACATGGATCAAATTTGTCCCCCTTTCCTTATCTCTGTGGCCGTTAGTAACACACAGCTGAAAGGCATCTGACCTTGTTTGGGATATTAGAGCCTCTTTCTGCAGCCTCCACTTGGTTTACAAACAGAAAGAAACTGCCCCATTCACCTACTGAAGGCCTCATATAATCTGGCTGTCATATAATAGTGACATGTGGTGACACGGTAAAATGTAGGCAAAAGTTATGCATAGGGGTGGCTGACTTGTTAGAGGCCCATTTGTATGAGTAGGTGCCAAGCTGTGGCTGGGAGCATACGCTCCCTCCCTACTCCCAACCCCACCTCCTTTTGACCTCCCCAGCCTACAATTTCCCCATTCCCCATTACATCATTACATTCTTTTCTTTTCTTTTCTTTTCTTTTTTTAGTTGTAGATGGACACAATGTCTTTATTTTATTGCTTTGTATGTGGTGCTGAGGATCGAACCCAGGGCCTCACGCATGCGAGGCAAGCGCTCTACCGCTGAGCCACAATCCCAGCCCACATCATTACATTCTTACTTGCTCTCCATGGTCTTTGGGTGGCAACAGGCAGAATTGGGCCACCAGGAGACTCCCCCAGAAAACAAGGTATATCTGTGATGCTTTCTGATCCCCCATTTTCAGACAACCCCACTTCTACCACTGAGACAAAGAAAACATGATGATGCTTCAAAAGCTACCAGTTCAAGTGCAATTGCTGCCCACCCGGAAGAAGAGTCTTCAGACATGTTCAAACTATTGACTACTTCTGCCAATCAGGAGGAGGCAATCTGCGGACACCATTCATTGGAACCACTTAAGCAGGATTCAAATGGAACCCAATTTGCTGAACTCAGACGTCAACCTAATATTAATATTTCACTCAAGTGAAAATAAAAATATAGTGTTCTAAAAATCCAAAGAGGTAGTACAAAAATTGAAGCCAATATTCTTCAAATGAAAAGTTTCACTCACTTTCTAGTCCTGAAGGTACCGCTATGAGAATTTCTCCATGGCATTGGGCGGCTGGTCTCTCTCTCCTAGCAGCCAATTCACTGATGACAATACTGCTGGCAGTTTGGACAACTAGTTCCAGTCTCTGCACTAGCCTCCCTGCCAGCTAGTTGCAAAACCATTTACACAGCCCAGTTTGATTTTTGAGTGCTCACACAGATGGGTCGTTTGAACTCCTGATCCAAGAACATGTTTTTGCATATTCCTATGCCTCTTATAAATCAGACCAAAAAAGGAAGATTGGGTAGACCTCTTGGCCACGTCAAGCAATTATTCTGTCTGGCCTGGATGGATGAGAAAATAAAGCGATGTCAGCAGAGTTATCATCCTGGTTCTACTGGAGGAAATGTTATATGCCCAGTGCCAAGCACGTCTGTCTGTCTGACTGCTTTGTCTCTAATTGTGTCTATTTTTCTCCTCTCTCACGTACACACGTACCCTCTTTAATTACTAACAGAAAACAGTGCATTCTGCACACTTCACAACATCTGTTCAGGCCTTAATTAATCTAACTCTCACATGGTCTCCATAGCAACGGTGCTTAAGAGGCTCAGACTCCACATTAGAAAGTCCTCCTCCAAGTGAGCGACTCAAAATATGATCATTACCAAGATATGTTTACATTAATTCTAGTGTCAGATATTATAATGAGAACTCTGCATGAAGCATATTTGCGTGGAAAGATAAGTTGTGTGATTGCCATAGTAAAAACCACTGCCCCAAACTGGGAATAGAGGGGACACTATATTTTCCTTCAAGCTATTGCAGGAAAAGAAAAAAAGATGGAGGAAAAAAAAATCCCATTACTACTTTTATGTTACAAGAAATTCCTGTGCTATGGAAGATTAATGACCACAGTTGCCTTGATGGAGTGTACAGTATTGTTTGTGGGGCAGTTAGGAGAAACAAAAGTGTTTTAAAGAAACTCTTCAGGAGGTGTGTTTTTGAGCTTTGGCTCTGCAGACCTTAATTAAAAGCCTATTGTCCTTTCCTGGCATCTGCCAATGTCTTACCCCAGTGAGAGCTTGCCAGCAGTGCAGAGGTGACCAAGGCTTTCCAAGGAGGCTGCGAAGCTGCCAAGGGAAATGTCAAGCACATTTCTGAGAATCTGTTTTAGCTCCGTGGCCCATGCAGATGCTCTCGTTGGTGCTGGCTATGTTTGTGTTTATATTTGAAGCTGTTATGTTGCAGACTGTAAAAATAAGCCCTGGCGACTACCCAGAAAACCTGCTCAGACTGTATGCTGTCAGGGGCAGGGGCAAGTAGTAGTGAAGAGAGCATGGAAAAGTGAAGCCAGGCATTTACCCCCAAGTGGCACTGCAGATCACACAGGCATCCATCATTAAATGTTTAACTTGAGTTGCTAACCAGAAGTAAACCATTCATTGGAGATCTAGCTCCTTTCCCCCTCACTGTTTCTACACAGGAAAATAACCTAAAACTGGTTGACGAAAGAGAAGAAAAGAACTTGAACAAACTGCTGGGGTAAGTGATAATGCATTTCATCAGACAAATCAGATTCCTTTTATGAAATAAAATGGGGCCGCTGAATTGAGCCTCTGCACAAGAAGAGAACCTCCCCACTTTCTCCGGTGACTGGAATTTTGCCCTCCCCACTTTCTCCGGTGACTGGAATTTTGCAGATCCCTTAGTCAGCAAGAGACAAAGCCAGCTTGATCCTGGAGGCTATGGGGTCACTGGATTTATGAATAAAAAGAGGGCCATTGGAGGAAGTGGGGATTGGGATGCTTGAAGGAATAAGGGACAGTTCTCTTATATAACTATAGATTCTAGTAAAATTAACTAATAAAATGAAATTTCATGTTCTCATAAAATTCATTCCTTGTCCTTGGGCAATTGTTATGAGAATCTTAGCTGTTGGTAGAATCTGAAACTCCTGACTTTCTGCTTTTCAAAGAGTTTCATCAGTGGGCAGACAACTAGGAATGATTCAACTAATGGCATGTTGAAGTTTCTGAGCCATGAAGTATCTAAGAACTACTGAACCATGGTCCCCTTCAAGTTCCTTCATCTAAAACATGTTCAATCATCAACTTGAAGTGATTTCTTTGAACTCCCCAGCCAGAGGCAAAAAAAAAAAAAAAAAAAACAGTAATGGATCAGGGTTCTAGTTCTGTGTACTCCTTGATCCCAGATTTCCAAAGACTATTGTTCATTCCCTCATTCTTTCATTCAATATGAAACATGAAGTTCTTACTTCAAGCAGAGCATCATAGTAGGCTTTTATGTTTCAGAGCACAGGAAAATAGGCTATGAAAAACTGAGGTCATAATGCCCCAGCTGTTTTGGTTCCTGAGCATACCCAAGACTGCTTTTTTTTGTACCCTTATCAAAAATAGATGTCATTTTTTAAGAGTGTCTAATGTGTGTCATTTACTGTACTGGGCTTGATTCATGTAGTTCTCTTGACAGCTTGGCAAGGCATGGCTTTTTTTGAGGGGGAACTGGGGGATTACTGGGGATTGAACTCAGGGGACTTGACCACTGAGCCACATCCCCAGCCCTATTTTGTATTTTATTTAGAGACAGGGTCCCGCTGAATTGGTTAGCCCCTAGCTTTTCACTGAGACTGGGTTTGAACTCGCGATCCTCCTGCCTCAGTCTCCCAAGCCACTGGAATTACAGGCATGTGCCACTTATACCTCCGTAAGTGAGCAGCTCATAAGCAAAGCAGCAGGACTGTCCACCTGAAGGGGATTCCTCTCACTGGAGTCTGTGAGCAAAGGAGCTCTGGAGAGTGATTCCATACTCGATGTTGGGTGCCCCTAGGTTGCCCAATCCAGTGTTCCTGGAGGAGATTCAGGAAGCAGAGCCCAGTGCTGTTCAAGATTCCCATATCTCTTTACTGAGTCTTTTACACTGACTGGTAAGGGGATATGTACATCAGAAGCAGTCAGGAAAGAGCATGGTGAACTCTTAAAGTCTATTGTAAGACTGTTCTCTAATCTTCCTCCTGTGTGTTCTCTCCTCCTCTCTTCCTTTTCTAATCTCCATACACCTCTAAACCGTAGATCAAAATGAGGTTCTGGGGGCAGCAGCAGAAGGGAGCCTGTCCTTTCCTTTCTCTTCCCCATTTACCATCCTGCCCTGTGAGTTATCATACTGGTTCTTACTTCCTACCACAGAGCACCTGACATGTTCTTTTGGATCCCTCTGCTCCAGTAAGCATCTCCAGGTGATCTCAGGTGCCCCTTTATTCAAGGCTTCTTGTGGCTTGGGAGCCAGTAGATGGATACCCAATTGACCATTTGACCAGAACCCACATTGCTTTATGGTAGAGGTGGCATGAGGGACATCTTGTCACACTTGGAGAGCACAGCATTCCGGTATGGCAGCAAGTATTCCACACTCAATAGCCTGGCTTCATGTAGAGCTTCATCAGTTACCACAAAAGGCGGGGGCAGACTTCCATGTTTCCCAGCTTTTATGAGTGCTTGGGAGAGGCAGAGGTAGATTTTGTCACTATGTACCTTACTCTAGAAGGAAGGAACTCACTCTGGGCATCTCACACTTCCAGACTTTTGCTTGGGTTGCTCTCCTTGCTGGGAATGCCTTCCCCACGTCCTTTTAATTGATCCTTCCAGCCACAGTCACCTCCTGCTTCAGGATGACTGCCTCCATTCCACACACACAAAAAATAACTAAAAAGGAATATACATTTTATCCTGTGGTCTAGGAGCACCTTTAAACTCAGAAAAACAACCTGAAGCTATTCAGAAGCTATTCGTGTTCAACCCCTCTCCTCCTTTCTCATTTGAAGGCAGCAGAGCGGCACTGTTGAGCGTGGATTCCTACCACACTCCCAGTGCGCTCTTCCTACCAGCTCTCATAGCAACCTGCACTTCTCCATGCCATTGTTTGTGCCTCTCTGTGAGGCTCATCTGCTCATGAGTCAGTGTTCTCCAACAGCTTGCCAGCTTCTTCATTTTTACTTTGTCCCCAACAGATTGCTTGGCTTTTAGCAGTCAATAAATGTTTATTGGATACATGAGTTTGAGGAGGTTTAGCGATGCCAATGAGTTGAAAGCTAACCTTATGGCACCTTACTTCAATCTTTTGACAATACATTGCCAGGCATTGAAATCTCTATTCAGTGTTTTTGGCTAGGCAGGAGCAATCTGTCTAAAGGCTGGGATCAGTCTGAGCAATTATTAACAGATTTTTTAAATGATATGATAATAAAAGATAACATATATTGAGTGATTACTCTGCCTTAGGCTCTGTTTTAAGCACAGTGCATATAATCATTTCATCTTCACATCAATTTCATAAGGTAATTATCCTGTCTTTATAGATGAGGAAACAGAGCAGTGAAGTAATACGCAGGGACACACAGTCAATAAGTGGCTCCTGTGGCCAGAATCCACACTCAACAGTGCTGCTCTGCTGCCTTCAAATGAGAAAGGAGGAGAGGGGTTGAACACAAATAGCTTCTGAATAGCTTCAAGTTGTTTTCTGAGTTTAAAGGTGCTCCTAGAGCACAGGAACAAAAGGTATATTCCTTTTTAGTTCTTTTTGTTGTTGTTGTTATTCCATGATTTAATTCTGCTATGTGTTATAGTTTAGATAATAAGTTGTCCCTCAAAAGCTCCAGCGTGAGACAATGCAAGAAAATTTAGAGGTGAAGTCAGCGCCATAGCGCACACCTGGAATCCCAGCACTTAGGGAGGCTGAGACAGGAGAATCGCGAGTTCAAAGCCAGCCTCAGCAATGGCGAGGCGCTAAGCAACTCAGTGAGACCCTGTCTCTAAATTTAAAAACACAAAAATAGAGCTGGGGATGTGGCTCAGTGGTTGAGTACCTCTGAGTTCAATCGCCAGTACCAAAAAAAAAAAAGTTTAGAGATGAAATGATTGGGTTTGAAGAACCTTAACCCAATCAGTGGGTTAATTCTCTGATAGGGATTAACTGGTGATTGTAAGCTGGTAGGAGGATGTGGCTACAGGAGGTGGGTCATTAGGGGTGTGCATTTGGGTATATGTCTTGTCCTTGTTGAGCAAGGCTCTCCCTCTACTTCCTGGTGTGATATCCTGAGCCACTTCCCTCCACCACACTCTTCCCCCACGATGTTCTGTCTCACCTTGAGCCCCGAGGAGTAGAGCTGGCTGTCTATAGACTAAGACCTCTGAAATCAGGAGCCTCCAAATAAACTTTTTCTCCTAAAAATTGTTCTTGTCAGGTCTTTTGGTCATAGTCAACAAACAAACAAACTAAAACACTATGTTCTTTATGTAAGATCTTTGTGTATACATACAAATACACACACACACACACACACGCACACACACCTGCCTCCCAGCATAAGTGTTTTTACACTTTTCTGAATGAACAGGGATTCCTCTGAATATACTAGAAGGTGTTGCACAATTCCAGAGATCTTGCAGTCCTAATGAAATGCAGAGTAACTTGGAGTCAAAATGAGATGACACATAAATTCACGCAGCCTAGAAGGAATGAAGCAAGTACACTTTTCATTCCAGGACAAATCTCTAAAGGGATGACTGTTTTCTTTAAGCTCTTAACTGAGTAGGGAAAGTAGATCCTTTGGGGGAAACTTATTTATGATCTGGAAAATAGGGTGGTCTTCTCATAAGACTGGTGTACTTGTGTGGCAGCCACAGTGAGTCTGTTGAGATCTTAGTCTATTTGGGTTACTATAACAAAATACCATAAACTTGTAAATAACACAAACATCTTTCTCACAGTTCCCAATGCTGGCAAGCACCAGAGCAAGGGGCCAGCAGGTTCAGTCTGATGAGGGTCAACTTCCTGGTTCATAAACAAGATCTGCTTGGTATGTTCTCCACATGGCAAAGGAGCAAGGGGCTTCTCAGGGGCCCCTTTTATAAATGCACTTAACTCATTTATGAGAGCTCCACTCCCATGATCTAATATCAATGCTTTGATTATGTTTTCAACATGCGAATTTGCCAGGACACAAACGTTCAAATCAGCAGAATTTGTGCTCATTACATGGTGAGGACAAAGTAAAAAGAAAGAGCTTGTTGTGAAAGCTTTGAAATGTAGTTACATGCAACTGAAAAGTCCTACTATGAAATATGAGAATTACTGAGAGGAATCTATGAATATAGGTATCTCAAACTATGCCCAGGTTTCCTCAGGGGACCACATGAAAACTCTCATTTTGCTGGGCTTGAAAATCGATTGAGCACAGACATTTTTGAAGAATCCCATGAGGATTTTGAACATCTTTATATATTCTATTTCCAAATCTACTGTCATGAAAAACAGGAAAGTTATTTATAGCCATTGGAGCAAGGATTTAGACTTAAATAGCTATATGCTTTTCATTCAAAAGACATAGGGAATGAAATTCACTGGTGCAAGAAAGAAAATGGAGTTTTCTCTTCATCTTCTTTCTAGATGTCCTTAGGAATGTAGGGTGTGTCTTATAATTTAGCAGTTTAGATGAGGTGCACTATCACACACCTATAATCTCAGTGACTTAATAGGCTATGGCAGAAGGATTTTAAGTTCAAGGCCAGCCTCAGCAATCTAGTGAGGCCCTCAGCAACTTATTGAGACCCTATCTCAAAAAATAAAAGAAGGGCTGAAGATATAGCTCAGTGATAAAATGCCCCTGGGTTTAATTCATAGTACCAATAGAAAAAAAAATTGGGGAGTTTAGCTTGGAAGTGTAGTGATGGGCTAGAATTTTAATAAGGTATAGCCATTCTGGGTAAAGTGTAGTCTCTGAACTTTTTAATAGACAAAATGTGACCAAAATGGCCAGAAGCAATGAGTCAGAGTAGGCCCCCAGAGCGTCTTCTCTAAAAACTTAAAGATTTGACTTGCTTAAGTGAAAATATAATGAAGATATATAACTTATAACTTTAAGTAGGAAAAACAAAATCAGGATCTGAGTGAATTCTTTTTCCCTTCTCATCACATCTTCCTGAAAGTATTACAATTCTGGATGAATTTAATAGCTCTGCTTTATTTTCATTATTCATAAGGAGAGCTTTATGTGTATGTGAAATGTGTGTTTTACTATGGTCCTGTATGGAATATTGAAATTACAGAGTGAAGTGAGGAAGTAAAAGGCATTTATTGACACTGACCAAAACATACACAAATGTTTCTGAAGAACAAAATGAAAATATTTCTTGGTTATTTTCTCACAAAGACCCATAGTATTCGGAAAGCAAGATGTCCCAGTGGTCCTCTATGAAAAAGACTATCTGGCAGCACGTTTTATCAAGAGTGAGTCATTTCTGTCTTTAAAGAACTGTCCCTTCCAGTGAGTGGTAGTCATTGGTGCTCCTGGTGCCCTAGGGACAGGCTAGCTGATATCAAAATGAAAGGGTTTTACTATTTACATTAAAATTGTCCAGGTGTAGGGGTCTGAGCTGGGCTGAAAGATGCTGCTGAAACCCTACTAGTACCAGGACCAAGAAAGTATGTCACAGAGCATGTGGCTCAGGTTCTAAACATGTTCAGGCCACGTCCCTGGCACAGTAGTCACTGAGTCAGAACAGGTGCCCAGGCAGGACACACTGAATAGTGATAAAGACACATCTTTACCTTTGATGTTCCAAAGAGAAATGAACACATAAAAGCCAGCTGAGACAAAGCCCTCCCCATAACCTCCCCTGCCTTCTTGGGCACTGAAGTCACTCTCAATAAGCAACTGCTGTGACAGAGAAATTTTACCCCTTATGAACATCACTCTTTAAATTCAAGTTGCTTCATCCTGATCGTAAAGGGCATTTCAAAAATCCAGATGACCATGCAAAAAAAATGCAATGTGGAATTTTAAAGTCAAGACAATTTTAATATACTTCTGCTTATTCAAGTTAGTTTCTCCTCCAGAAAGTTGAAAGTAGGTGTGATAAGTTAACGATTATACAAACAGAGCTGTTTTCAATAACTTAATTATTAGACTCATGCAAAAAAATGAACTTGCATAAAATAGTAAATATCATAAAGCAATTTGGGCATAATCACACACACAAGGAAAAGGGAAAAAAATAGGTTCTCTCAAAAGTGCCAGTAGTTTCGTCTGTTGTTTGGAAAAATAATGACAACACAATTAGAGGTAAACTATATTTTCTTCAGTTCCATCTCCAGCTTCCCCATCTTGTCTGGCAATTGTCTGTAGATTTAACTTTGTTTCTGCTATAAATGTCTGTGGCTGATGGTGGTGTGGATTTGTGTCCTGTGGGATTGGGGACTCAGTTCGGGAGGTGTCCAGATCTGAAACAGACAGACAGCACAGGTTACAGGAGAGCCAGTTTGGGACACAAAGCAGATGAAACTAGATCTCAAAGATTAGGAAGCACAGTGCCCAGGCAGTCAGCCACAGGGAGAAAGGCGGAGCCCTGGCAGAAAGGAACATAATGGATATCTAATGATTTCACCATTATCGATTGTGTGCAGAAATGTCTCCATGGCTACAAATCACCTTTACAAAATCCACATAGGGAAGCCTCACAGGAACGAAGAGGTTACTATTCACAACTGTTAAATCACAGCTACCTCTGAGAAAGAGTTGCCTTATTAATGGGTCCAGGACTTGAAACACAGATATAGTCCAGTGACGTGTAGTAAACCATATTTGTATCTACAAGTCACCTTTCCTCAGAATACCTCAAAGTCAAGAAATGACCTCAAGACTCAAATCACAAAGTACATGGGACTTCACTGGTATGTGCAAGGGGTGGGGAGAAAGGAGTTTAAGTACGAGGGAGACCCTCAGGCCTTACCATTGTGCAGATCTGTTAACACTACGCAGAATCCACAGCAAGAGTAGAGAGATTCTTGAAGAAAATCATGCCAATATCAACTATGACTGGGATTGAGCCCTGCCCCCACCCCTTCTGGTTACCTAGCAACAGCGGGCCCTGTCTCTGTCTGTGTCTCTCTCTTTTTGCTGGTAAAAACCCTCTAATAGTATGGTTTAAAGGAGAGATGATTGATTTGAAGAAAGACACTTGCTGCAAATCATTTTCACGGCACTTCTTCCATTAACCACTCTCCCTGAGGCACAGCCATATGGCAAAAATTACAAATAACCAGCTTCTTTTGGAGCCAAAAGCAGAGCAGGCATGGAAATCCAGGTGGCCAGGGAGGTAAACTGCCCTTAGGCCCACCTTCTTCATTTTCAGCCATTAACAAGAGGCCATTCTAACCCTCGCCACATCTTATTCAAAGCATCTATTTTCTGGATGAATATCATGCCTGTTAGCATTCTAATGACAAAAATGCTGTGACCTTTATCCTCCTGACACAGATCTTTGGTTGCTAGTAAGGGAGTCCACAAGGCTTAGCAGAAATTAACAGAAGAATGTCCTCACAAGGATCTATCTTTGGGGAGGTAGTGGCCTTTGCTACCCACCATTTGATTATTCGATTTTCCAATAGGAGGTAGGGCCGATGAGGAAGGGCCAACCAGGGCCACAGAAAGTAGACACAGGACCCCCAGAAGCAGTGCCAAAAGCTAAACTGTGCCTCTGAAGCAAAGGAGAACCTCAGAAGGCAGAGAGGTTGCCCTCCACAGCATGCTCAAAGGCTTAGGCTGGCCCTGGCCCTGACTCCAACCCTGACCTTTTACATGCCTATGGGGCACAAAGAAAAAAAAATCCACCTACAGTGGGATGACTGGATACTCCTGACCCTAATACCAAATTCTTACCTCAAATGCCAAGAACTCAATAACAACTGAAAACACAACTACCAGAGGCTGTTTCTAACTACCACTGTTTATCCAGGACCCTCTCTGACTGCAGAAGCTGTACTCAGGCTAAACTCCGGGCCCGAATATCCTTCAGCTAGGAAGTCACTTAGCTCTTCATTCAGAGGACTGTGGCCTGTGAAGACACCTTGCTTAGCAGCTCGAGTCGCAGGGTTCTTATTTCTCAGTGTGCCAGAATAGCTTATTCATCTTTTCTGAGTTAAGAGAACCTGGATGTTTAATACTTGCCCTCCCAGAAGTTTTTACATTTTGAAGGGTCACTTATGAAAAAAAGATCAAAGAGAAAAAAATTGAAAAGCAAAAGACATCATGAGCCTCTCAAAACTTGCAACAATTATTGTAGAAGTAGGAACCTTGTCCATTTAATCAGGCAAACACAAATATCCCCAACAGATTTCACTAGCAGAACATATCAACCTGGAATGCTCTCCATCATTTTTACCCCTCGGGAGACAGAGTATGTCTGATGGAGGCCATGGCACGCATTCACACTCTCCATTTTTCTTCCCCAGCCATTGAATGAAGCCATTTCTAAAGATAAAAAGTCCCAGTAACACTGCTCATGTTTAATATCACACAACTTCAAAGGAAAAAAATCTCAAAACTTTGATGTAGCAGATACGAAGAATGGACAGACCCCCAAGCTGTTACAGTCACAGCCTTCTCTTCAAAAGAGAATCGGGCTGGAGTGCAAGAAATGCTACATTAAGAATGAAAACTCAGGGCTGGGATTGTGGCTCAGCGGTAGAACACTTGCCTTGTATGCGTGAGGCCCTGGGTTCGATCCTCAGCACCACATACAAAGCAATAAAATAAAGACATCGTGTCCATCTACAACGAAAAAAATATTAAAAAAAAAAAAGAATGAAAAATCATCTGTTGAACGAGGATCTGGGAGGTGACTGCTGACAAACGTGACAATGCCAAGCACACTGGAAGCCCTGAAGCCACGTCAGTTTCCTTCCTCTGGAGGTGAGATATGTAGCAAAGGGTCCCGAACATTGATGGGTCTGAGAACCCAGGAAGTCCCCTTAATGGCTATGAGACACTTGTCCAAAGAACAAGCCAGGGAACCAAATACATAATAGATAGAATTGCCTTAAATTAAATTGTAGGTCTGAATTTAGGAAGATAGAAGACTAAGAAGGAATGGTGTGGTGGGGAAAGTGTGTGTGAGAGAGAGAGAGAGAGTGTGTGTGTGTGTGTGTGTGTGTGTGTGTGTGTGTGTAGAGAGAGAGAATGCAGAGATTTAATCCAAATGCTTTCAAATTAGAACAAAAGGATCGTAGAAAACATTTCTAACCAGAGCTTGTTGAGTCCTATGGTACATGGCGCATGTTGTAATTTCAGATATACTGCTGGATGTTGTTGTGGTTGTGCGTCACCTGGACAGAAACTCAATTTCCTCTTCTGTGTCCCTTCTTGGTTTCTACCTGAACTATGCAGGCAAGGTCAGACAGTCTGTCTTTGAAATTAGAAACCGTTCCATGATTTCTGGCCTTATTACTCCATTTCAACCCCAAAAGAACTCCAGCACAGCAATTGTGCATTTCTCAAGGCCAGTCACCTTTTTCCACACGTTTTACCCTAGAGAGAACAACCATCATACAGAACCCTAAGCTGAAAGAAACGTGTTAAATTTAAACATTGCTGATCCCAAAAGCAGAATTCTTGGGGTGTAAAATTAGTCATCCAATTTAATTTGTGATCAAAATGTCTGTTAATAAAAGATAAAAATAGAATGGTTTATTTTTAATCAACAAAGAAGTATTAATACAATCATAATTTTGGTCCACTAAAAACCAAATACTATTATAATGAAACACAACTTCAGACTGCAAAGAACAAACACTGTCTCTCTTGACATAACAGAACGAATTTGATCCTAACCATATCTCTAGAAATGAAACAGAATGAGTATTATTAAGTTTAAAATAAGGACAAATGGGCTGAAGCACATAAAAACCCCAAAGCCTGGCTATACCAAGTGAAAAAGTCAAATCTTGTTTCAGGGATTTCTCTGCTTCATAGGGAGGGTTCGGTTCACAGACTAAAATTTCATCCTCCACAAGAAATTTCCATCCTCATATTTATGAGGACCACTGTGGGGTCTGAGTTAGTCTCCTGATATAGTTTTTTAAATTATAGCTATTCACATTTTAGCTGGCATGACTGCTTTCTCTTGGGGATACATGGGACAAAAAATACCCCAGCTGCCAAGGGACACGCATGCATGGAGCACCGATAACCAGGGACAATTCCTAAGTCTCCTGATCTTTCTCCCCTAGTGGCAGCCTGTTTGTTGACATTTGTATTTATCATCTTCAGACTTTCCTCTGCCCACTCAATATTGGAAATTCTAACAGGGAAGAGAATCAGTCACCCTCCCATTGGCTCATCATTATTATTCTTTTGAGCCAACTGGATAATTGGCTGGTTTTTTTTTTAAATGTTAATTTTTTTTTTTAGTTGTAGGTGACAGAATATCTTTATTTTATTTTTATGTGGTGCTGAGGATCGAACCCAGTGCCTTATGCGTGCTAGGCGAGCACGCTACCACTGCGCCATAATCCCAGCCCCAATTGGCTGTTTTTTAAGACCAATCTAAGACTCCATGTGTGAATACAACTGTGTGTCATATTTAAAAAAAAATAAAGTGACCCCTAAACTATGAAGCAAATGAAATCTCCTCAACCACAAGGTGGAATGAAAAAACCCTGGGCAAGTCACTTCCCCTTTGAGCATCAGCTCATGAAGGACTGAACTGAAATCATCATTAAAGCCTCTCAAATTCACTTAGCGTGTGAATTTTTACATGTGTGCTTTGGTGCATTGATTCATCAAGTAACATACTAAAGGTACAAAAAAAAAAAAAAGGAATGTATTTTCCTACTCAGGAAGTGCAATCAAATTCATTACCTGAAGCTGTACTTAAAATAATATTTTTATGATGGCAGTCAGACATTTTTCCGTCCCTCTATCTTTGGTTTTCCCAACATATTTAAGGCAAGCCCACACACAATGCTCAAAGGATAGAATTTGGAAAGCTAACTAATGAGTTGAAAATAACATCCACAATCAAGATCTACACTTGATCTCCCCTCCTGTTACACCTCAGAGCAACTTGTCATAAAGAACAAGTTTGTGACAAGTAGAAAAGGGTTGCCTATAATTTAAAAATATTGAATTAATGTAGTCCTGGCCTTCTTCTGAATAGAAGAGCACTGAAAAGCATGATCATTTTCATTTTTAAATGAAAATTTTATTTAAACTTAAAATCATGTGTAATTTTCGTCATAAACATCAACTGCCAAGGTCTGAATTTAGCCCAACAGTGTACCCAATGGCTAAGAACCCAGAAGCCCAGCACTAAAGCATGTTTAGTCTACTGTTGAAATCACTGATGACGCACCATTCAGTCCCCTGCCCCATGTCTCATCCCATTCCATCCTCTTCAACAAGGGTCACAGAACAGAATCTCCTGTCTTCTGAGCCTTGGCTCTCCCCTTGTTTATTTTAATCCATCACTCTGACTTGTACTTCTCATGACTATATAACTTGTGCATTCTTAAAATCAAAATTCACACTTTCCTAGAATAACTGTACCTCAAAAACCCTTGATTTTATCATTAATGTTCCAACTCTGCAAAATCACTTGTATTCCCTCTTTTGTGACTGATTCATGCTTACATTCTGAAACACTGAAAAAATCGTTTCCTGATGGCATTACTGGCAATCACTGTTTTTTCTCAGGAACATAAATGCACAACATTTTCCATCCAATGGAAAACATTTATTGTCCGGAGCTTGAGGTATCTTCAGAGCAAAGGAAAATTGGTCTCTGTCCCTAATTTTGCTCAACTCAATTTTCCATAGAGAGCCACAAACAGGATGTGAGCCTCTGGCATGAAAACCAATCTGGACTTGATATCTGAAGAAAAAAAAAATCTAAATTAGCATTATGATTCCCCTTTCTATTCCTCGTGTACCAATGTTACACCTGAAATAAAATAATCGAAGTGTGTTTTGGAGCGTGTGTGTGTGTGTGTGTGTGTGTGTGTGTGTTGTATGTACACATACAAATTTGACAAGAAAGCAAATTGTGTTATAAATTTTTAAAGTTGTGATTGTGACAGTTGGATTTTATTTCCTTCTTCATAATTAGCATATCTGAAATATTCTATATTGGTTATATAAGTAATGCTGAAAAGAAATGAAGAAGTTGAAGCAATCAATACAATGAAGATGAGATTATATTAACAAAAAACAGAGAAACACATGAATCTGCTGCCTGAACTTCAATGGCTCTCACATTCATCTTTCTCTCAAGACAGGTGCCACCATTAAGGGGCCATGAGGTAACCTCAACATCAGTAAGCCCCAGGGGAACATTCTTCACCTCATCCTTGAGGTGTATTTCAAAGTGTTTTTCTAAGCAGGATACTGGTAATATTCATAATAAAAGAAAACAGTGATCCAATAAGTTGGTGAAACTCTGGATAAGTCAAGCTTCTTATTTGACAAATTGCTCAGAACTTGAATAGATTCATGTGTATTATAAATCCCTCAGGGGAAGAAAACAGTATGAGGCATACCCCCAACTCAGGAAGCCTTTTCTCAAGTGTATCTTACAGTATTGTGTTCCATGTAACACCCTTGGGAACCAGGTCATAAAGAACTATAAGTCCATCATAGATTAAAGAGGAAAAAAATAAATATCAAGATGCTAGAATAAATCAGAGGTGAGAAGGTGGAAATAGGTGAAGTTTTCCAAAATTACAAGCTCATAACCCTGTATATAATGTCTATAGCAGACCCAGGCAATAATCATCAATGGCTGCTGAAACTATTAGGACAGAAGCTGATGAAAGACTTCATAATAGAAGGATCAGGCTGGCAATATCTGAACCTAGAGATCAATCTTAACATCTTAAAGAGAGGAACAGACGTTATATGCCACATGATGGGATGCAAGAGGAAATATATACAACACCATCCATGGAGATATTTTCATGTCAGAAAAAATAAAGCCTGCATTGCATCCAATCTCTGCTTCCAAATACCAGTTTATAGGAACTAAGGAGCAAAAGAATATGTTAAATGAAACCATGGAAATGCAACCAGAAAAGTCCAGAATATGGGAATATTTTCAGACAAAAAAAACCAAACTAGTCTTTTCAACAAACAAGTGATGTGGTCTTTTCTGCACATAAATTATGAGATTAGAGAAAAGAGAACATTAAAAGAGTCTTAAGAGACACAACAACCAAATACAATGTATGAAATTATTTGCATTCTTATTTAAAGAAGCCAAAGGGAAAAGGAATTTATGAAATAATCAATGACAAGTATTGACAGCATGATTTTAAGTAGCAATTGTCACTATCATTTCAGGTGTGATAACAATATTGTAGAGATGTTAAAAAAACAAGTCTTGTCTTTTAGAGAAAGATACGGAAGTATTTTGGGGTGGAATTAAAGGATGTCCTGGATTTGTTTTAATATAACTCAATATGAAAGAGATAGAAAGGACATCCACCCAAGACTGACTGTGAGTTGGTAACTATTAAATTCAGTGTGGGTAGATGGCATTCATTCAATTATTCTGCTTTTGTATGTTTGAAAATTTCCATGATAACATTTTAAAGTCAATAGCCTTTCATATATTTGGACTAGGACATTATAAAGGGTTCTGTGATATTTCAACAATGTAGCTCCTATGTGTCTGATATAAATGGAACACCTTGGCAATAAATGAGAGGCTTTCTCCTGATGCTGAACACATTTGTATCAACTTTAAG